>BSBK01002652.1:695000-911535 GCA_027943335.1 Chamaecyparis obtusa | reverse complement strand
ACACAAAGTGGTTCTATTTTTTTTATTATAAAAACATGTAACATATAGTCTGATGCACTCCCCCTAAAATGTTAGCTTTTTTTTTAGAATTTCAAAAATCACATTGGTGAGAAATTAACTAACACCATGTAGTTTATGCCAAGTTTTTTAGCTATTTTTTTGTTGAATATATGATTCTTTACTAATTTTTGAAATGGACACATCTTGAAAACTAGAATTTTGAGTGTGCTCCCCCTAATTTTTTTTTAAACTAATCAAATTTTTTTTATATATGTTTAATGGAGTCTAGTTTATGAGAATGTAATTTGCTTCAAAATTTTGATGAATGAGTAAAAAACTATACCCAAAAAACTACATGTTGGTTATTTACAAAAAAAGACACATTAAAAAAAAAAATTTAAGATGAAAATTGTAACATAATCAAAATGTGAAAAAAAAACATGGTTAGATAGGTAAGAGAGAGCTTAACCTCATCAAGGTATTTTTAAAACTTTGCATTGAAACACATGCAAACCTCATGGAGAGCACACAAAAGATGTGTGATTTTTTTACCTTTTCAAAAAAATACATCTTTTGCATGAAATGGTCATCCAACCTTTGGGTTGGATGGCCAAAGCAAATTAAACCTAAAGCGTTGGGATTTCCCAATGCAAATCATATGGCAAGCACCAAATGAAAATGCACTTTTATCTTTTGCATTTTCATTTGGCACTCACCAAATGAAAACACATTTTAATTTTATGTGTTTTCATTTGGTGCTCATGCAAATGAAAATGCATTTCCAGAATGCTAGTGCTAAATTTTCCAAGAACCAAACTATCTACATTGGATCAACTCTCTCTCTCTCTCTCTCTCTCTCTCTACAAATTAGACCCAATCTCCCAACAAGAATATATACATGAAGTATAAGTCACATTTCACTATGTTTTTCCCTTTCCTATACTTTAATTTATATTCCATTTATATATTGGTAGGATGCTTGAGAGTGGTTTCAAATTTGTAGGAGCTATAATGTAGATTCCAGGTTTTAAAAGATCTTATTAATATTCAGTAATCAAAGTTAGTAGAATATCTTCATTCTCCCTCCCCTCTCCATGTCATCCCTTCTATAAGGATAGAGATAGGTATAGAGATTGAGAGAGAAAGAGAGTGAAATAGAGACACAAAGAGAATGATGATAAGATCTTGGTGATTATTGAAATTTGACTAAGTCTGAGAAATTATTGGATCTAGAGCTTGGGGAGAGAGTCCAGATTAAGATGGAGAGAGATAGAGAGGGTGGAATGATAGTGATAGGGTGATATATGGGTCTAGAACTTGGAGGAGTCAAAGAGCATGAGATAGAGAGATAGCAAGAGAATGAGGATAGGATCATGTTGATTACTAAAATTTGACCAAGTCTAAAAAATTATAAGATCTCCTAAAATATACAATCTATATTATGACTCCTATAGATATAAATTATTCTCAAATATCCTGCTTACTTATACTTGATTGTTATATTTTATGTATATATCCTGATGAAAAAATCTAAGGGGAAGACAAAGGAATTTTATTTTTCAAGCTAGCTTGCAAATGTCAAAACCACATTTGTGTTATGGTGGCTTGAAGCTAAGAAAGTCACTGCAAAAAATGTGGGTTGATGATGAAAATGAGCATAGATTTCATACAACTTAAAATCAACAAAACATGTATGTGTTATTCTTATTTAGAATACCATGTACACATTTTTATCATTAAAAAATACCTACATCTTATGGTTCATTTTTTCGAGCCATAACATGTACATGATGGCCAATTTTTTGTATACCATCTTGATGCAAATACCCAGATATAGGTAGATTAAGGGAAAGATCGAGAGATGGGTAGAGAGGTATAGAGAGAAGGAGACCAAGAGAGAGGGAGAGACAACTAAATAGATAGAGTGATAGGGGTATAAAGAGAAGGAGAGAGGTATATAGAGGGATATGAATAGATATTATATTTGTAGATATATAACTAGTGGTGAAGACAAAGTTAGAGAAATAAGTAGAGAAAGAGCTAAATAGATAGAGAGGGAGAGATGGAGAGAGGAATATTGAAGGTAGAAAATATAGAGGACCTGAAGAGAAAGGGATAGAGGGAGAGATATGTAGAGAGGGGGAGGGAAGAAGGGAGAGATATGTAGAAAGGAGATAACAAGATAAAGGTAGAAAAATGGAGAGAGATAGGTAGAGAGAGATGAGGTGGAAAAGAGGGAGATATAAACAGATGGTGAGGTATAAATATCAAGATAAAAATATGGATAGAAAGGGAAAAAGAGGAGTAAGAAGGAGATACAAAGATAGAGCAAGAGAGATAGGTGGAGAGATAGAGTGGATAAAAGAGAGGTAGATAGATAGATATGAATGGGTCAAGAGTGAGAGACAGAAAGGAGGTGGTAGAGACAAGTCATTATATATATATATATATACATATACATATATATATATACATACATATATATACATATATATATATATACATATATATATATATATATATATATATATATATATATATATATATATATATATATATATATATATATATATATATGTATATATATATGTATATGTATATGTATATGTATATGTATATGTATATGTATATGTATATGTATATGTATATGTATGTATATCTATATATATATATATATATATAGATATATATATACATATACATATACATATACATATACATATACATATATATATATATATAGATATACATATATATACATATATATATATATACATATATATATATATACACACACATATATATATATAGACATATACATATACATATATACATATATATATATATATATATATATATATATATATATATATATATATATATATCTATGTATATCTATGTATATATATATATATATATATACATATATACATATACATATAGATATATACATATAGATATACATATATATATATATATACATATATATATATATATATATATATATAGATATCTATGTATATATATATATATATATATATAGATATCTATGTATATATATATATATATATATATATATATATATATATATATATATATATATATATATATATATATATATATATATATATATATATATATATATAAATATATATATATATATATATATATATATATACATATACCTATATGTATATGTATATATATATATATATATATATATATATATATATATATATATATATATATATATATATATATGTATATATATATATATATATATATATATGTATATATATATATATCTATATATATATATATTGAGAGGGGGAGAGATAGAGAGATAGAGATAGGGAGGGAGAAACAAGGAGTGTGTCTGTACATGAGTGAGATAGATATGAAGAATTGATAGTAAAAATTAGAGAGAGAGTGAGAGGAAGAAATAGAGAGAAAATGAAAGATAGGGATAAAAAATAGGAGAGATATCTAGAGATAGATATAATTTGGGAAAGACAGAGGGTGAGAGATATAAGGGTAGAGAAATGTGGAGAGGTAAAGAGAAAAACACGGAGATAGAGAGAGACTAATAGAGATATAAATATAGAGTGCTAGAAGGAGGAGAGTGATAGACATAAATGGCTAGAAAGAGAGAAGTGTCTAGAGATAAAGACAAAGAGTTGAAAATATTGGTAGAGATGAAGATAGAAGCAGACAAAGAGAAATGGAGAGATAGAGAGAGGTAGGGAGGTAGTGTCAACTGGTAATGGAGCTTTATTATCTTCCTAATTTAGAGTTTATTATTTTAGTTGTGTTTGGATCTTGGCTCTTGATGGGGGCGTGGAGGAGATTACCCCTCCCACTTTTCTCTCTCTTGTAGAAGAACAAGTCCTCTCGTTCCTAAGAAGAGGTTTTATGATACTTTTGAATAGATACAACTGCCCTTAAACACAATTGTAAGATGACAAGAGCTTGTTGGTTATTGGAATTTGATTGTCTAAAAAGTTATATGAACTTCCAAAACCTAGAATACACATTATAACTCCTAGAGATCCATAATCATTCTAAAACATCCCTGCAATTGTATACATAATATATAGTTCTTGAATCACAAGAAAGTAAATACCCATACATAAATACCACTTACACTTAAATATTTATTTCATGTATATAGTCCAAGGAAGAGGGTGATCATGAGATATATAAAAAGGTAGAGAGAGATGGGAAGATACATATGTATTTTTCTTCTTCTTTGAAACACGAGTACATTATAGTGTGATCATGTTATAACGTGCTTGTATTATAATGTGAACACATTTGGCTTGATAGTAATCGATCCTAGGCTTAGTCACTAACAATCTATAACATAAGTGCATTATTATTGCTTGCATTATGTCTTGTATGGGACCAAAAGGTGGTGTGACCATTTTTTGGTCCCCCATCTTTCTATCCTTATCTTGGATATGACATAGACTCATGGATCTAATCTTTGTTTATTTTATAATTTTACATTTTGTTCATCTTAAAGTATTTTGCCCATTCTCATCTAAAAATCAGTACTTGTGCTACCATGTTTGCACTTGGAAGGGATAATTAATCCCTTGTGTTGAATTGTGTAAAGGATGCTATGTCAATGACTTTTGAGCAAGGCCAAGGATAACAAACAATCATGTGTGTGCCCTTGGATGCTAATGCAATGTTAATAATATTAGATCATTCATTTTAGACATACGACATATGTTGGGAGGTGTTTAAATCATGTGTTTGTTGGATGTTCTAAATGAATTGGGGTACTTAAATAGAATACATTATCATGTAATTTTGATATTTTGTGTTTCGAATTGGAGGAAAATACAATTGGGCCCAACATTTGAATTTTTCGTTTTGAGAGAAAGGGCTGATTTCTAGGACTCTAGAAATAATCGAGTTATAAATTTGATCCAAAAACAAAAAGGATAAATTAAGAATTTCTAAATTCTACAAATAAATGTAGAGTTGAACAAAATTAAAATCAGATTATTTAATAATTTTTATATAAAAAATTATCATTGTATGTATTAATTATTAACATTTTGTATAAAAAATAGATCATTTAACAATTTTTATATAAAAATGATCATTTTGTACATTAATTATTATACAAAAAATAAACATATGAAAATGAATCCCATACAAAAGGTAAAGGTGTAAGGTATGCATGCAATTTCTCACCGTTATACCATATCAAAATTCATGTATGTTACCATGATGCATTTGAAATTCTCCGAGTGTTTGAAAGTGACTTCTCTATTTCAAATGCTTAGGTATTAAGCAATATAAAAAGTTAATCTACTTTTACAGAATTTTGCTGTCTGTTAACTTCATGTTAAGCTGCAAAAAAAATCTGTTTTTATTTATGATTGAATTTGTGGTGCATTGTTATTGGTAGGTTGGAGATATATGGCTTGCCAAATCAGTTAATTTTGACAGATTATGAATTTGAATATGTGGGGATGGACAGAAGGGAACGCACAATAGTTTAGAAGGCTCTGAAAGTGTCCAAGTCCCAATAGTGACCACATTACTTCCTGCTATGGTGAACTAGAATGTTATCGAAAGAAAATTTTCCACGAAAAGCAGATTCTGCCACCACATATATTCATGAACACCTTGCAAAATTTTCACCTTTTCTTTTTGTGGGGTGTCGACATATTATGCCATGATACTATCTTGAACCTTCTTCAAGCACATATTCTCCACTGAGCGAGTATAAGAATATTTGAAAATGTATAATGTAACAGGAGTAGGGAGTGAGTGGAGCTGGATACTTGAAGAGACAGTGATTAAGGTTCATTATCAAACTTCCAGGAGTTTAGTTGCAGGGTCAATTGAGGAAGGCAGACAAGAGGTATGTAGTCTCTAACAGAACATTATGACTGCCTTGGATACGAGAAAGATTTGGTTTCATTGTTTTTCAATTACCAGATCTATCAAGTGAGTTTGTAGTTAGTTTATTGGGTTCTCTTGTTAAAGTAAATAGGTTGAAAATTTGGGCAATGTTGTAGAACGCTGTGAATGCCTTGATTAGCAGAATTATTAGGTTTGATTGAATTCCGTTACATTTGTCTGTCAGAAGAGAGTGCAATTAGTTTGATTAATTTCTGAAATAAGGCAATCAATTGCCTATTGTTAAAAAAGATATCGAATGCTTTCAATCGGACTATAATTAATGATTGTTTGAATCTGGATGAGGAGCTACATTGTCAAAACAGATTACAGTTTGTGTTTCTACTGTAGAGTGATCAAGTGGGTAACAGAACATGGCGATTGGGTTATTCAGGAGGACGATTTTCCTTGATAAATTCTTGTTAAAAAGGACTGTTATCGAGATTTCACCTTGTTGGTTTTTATTTTTGAATAGGGTGATCAATTGGGATTGTTATATCATGACATTAAAGTATTGGATGCTTTGAATAGGAGAATGATCAGGGTTGATTAAATTCTGATAAATAGACATGTCTAATGAGATTGCAGTCTGTTGGTTTCTCTTCTTTAATAGAGTGAACAATTGGGTATTGTTATAAAATTTCAATAGCAGAGTAGTTAGGTTTGATTGAATTCTAGCCAATAAGCCTGTCAAATGCAGTTTGCCAATTTCTTGTTAAATATGGTAATCGATTCGGTTGCATAACACATTGAATGCTTTGATAGGAGCATTACCAGGCTTGATTGAATTCTGATACATGGTCCATCACAAAACATTGGAGTTTGATAATTTTATCTTGTTTGAATAGGGTTCTCAATCTGACATTGCATCATAATAAGTTGGGCACTTTAAATGAGATAATGTCAAATGATAAGGTTTAATTGAATTCCGATATACAGGTCTGTCAAATAAGATTGCAGTTTGTTGGCTTTTCTTGTTGAACAGGGTGAGTCATTTAAGCTTTTAAACAGAGCCTACTGCATTTTCTCCACCTATCCACCATGGTCAGTATTTCTCCTTTCTACTGTTTAAAAAAAAAACAGACTAGAGAACAGTGCATGGGCTCCAAGCGCTCTTCACCAGGGTCGATGCCAAATAACATTCTATAATTTTTCATTCTTAATTTAGAGAGTGACATTGTGAATAACGAGGTGGTTTTCTATTGATACTGGGTTGCAGTTTTTTGGAGGCTACGAATTTCCTGCAACATTATTTGAACAGAGCTATCAGTGTTATCCAGTTTCCTTTATTGATAAGGTTATTTGTGCAACCCTTGTTAATTTTGGATTTGATTTTCTCATATAGTTAAATGTTCTTTGAGGTTCGTAAATATCATCTAATTGATCTTTGTAACAGGTTTCTGTCCTGTAGGCACAGATACACATACTTTGATACCTGCCATTTGCCCTGTTAATGACAGAAATATTGAATTAAAAAGACCTAACCTTGTGACCCAGAAACCAGGATCTTGACCTTCCCAAAAGGCTAAGCCCCCTCATTTTCTTGTTATGCATAGCTTCATTCCCTTGTCTACGTGTTCAGTTGAATTTTGTATGCATATTGATATTGAGCCAAGTTAATCAAGCAAGATTGAAAATTCAATATTTTTTACATAAAATACATTTTTGTACAAGCATGCCATACATGATGTTTTTGTGTTCTTGATACAGGCACATTTGGAAAATGGAGACAAAGGTTAGGGATTTATTGTCTTGAACATGTGATATCTGTTTAAACTTTAAACCTATTTCAGGTTTTTAAGGAAGGTTTGATCCTCAAAGTTCTCACATGTTTTTTTTCACATGTCTGGGTATTGGGTAACACTTCTGTTGTGGAATTAATACAGTCATTTTGCCTGCTTCGGCTCTTCAATGCCTATGTAAGTAAATTTATCATCTAAGTCCTTTAGTGGAATTTACTTTAACGAGATCATGGTTTCCTAGGAAAATATGTCAGACTACAATGTCTTAATAATTAGTTTTGATGATATTTAACTGTTTTATAAAATATTAGCTAATTTTTAAAATAAAATGTCAGATCTATTTCAAAATTGAAAGGATTAGAGAATCATATAGACATACTCATTCATATATTAATTTCTTAAAATATTCCTACTATCTTTCCAAATTGTACTTGAGAGCTGCACTATTTTCATTTTGCCATATTAACAAGGAGTTTTAAATGCTTTGAACAACGAGTATACGTTTAGGAATGCATATGTTTTCTTTCTTCTAGATTTAGTGACGAGACATTTCCACTTTGCTTGACTGTTCACTACAGCATTATTACAAGTAGACTATCCTATGTTCTTTGAGATCTGCAATGCTACAACTGAGCGTAGGTCACACTGTGGAGTGCTTGAATTTACAGCAGAGGAGGGCATGCTTTACATGCCATATTGGGTATGTAAGAATTCTTATTTTCCCGGTATGAGAATATCTTTCAAATAAATAATTTAAAACATTTGTGTGTAACTGTGACTCTGTCATTGTGAATTCAGATGATGCAAAACATGCTGTTACAAGAGGGAGATATTGTTAGTGTGAAAATGGCCACACTTCCCAAAGGAACCTATGTAAAATTGCAACCTCATACAAAGGATTTCCTTGACATCTCTGATCCTAAAGCCGTGTACATATACTGCATATAATTATTATGTTTTCTTTTGCTGCTGCTGTTTAATTGTTTTAAACTCCGGAATTGACCTTATCAAGCTATAGAATGCACATCTTGACAACTTTTTGCATACATTCGTAAGGCTTACATGTCTTACTCTGGCAGGCTGGAAAAAGTATTAAGGAATTTTTCCTGCTTGACTGTCGGTGACAGCGTTATGGTGTCTTACAATGAAATGAATTATTACATAGATGTTATTGAGGCCAAGCCTTCTTCTGCCATATCAATCATTGAAACAGATTGTGAAGTTGACTTTGCAACTCCTCTTGACTGGAAACAACCAAACGAGGGATCAACTACTTCTGCTGACTTGAGCACAAAAAGTATTTCTCAAGGTATGTCATCACATGATATTTTGCTTTCCTTGAAAAAAAAAAGGATTTCATGGCCATTCTGAATAGAAAAATAGAATGCAAATTAACTAGTCTCATCCTTTACTTAAAACCACAGTGTAGATTCTGGGGCGTTGTAAGTCTTCTTTTCAATTTTGCTGGCTATCTGTAAAAGCATGTAGCTAAGAATTACAATGGAAATACATGAAATGAATATCAAACAAAACTTAAATGAATTTTTTTGGTTTATCTGGCCATAGTATATTGGCAAGTGTAATGAATGCCATGATGATAATCTGGGTTTAAGCTCCATTAGGAATTCTAACTGCGTTAAAATGGGCCACAACAGTGACCTGGCTTCAAAGAATTGCTTGAGTATGATCCACAACTGGATGAGCAGGGGGGCAAGTCCAAGTTGAGCTGTTAACTCTAACACTTGTTTTTAAAATGGAGTTTATAGGAAAATTATGGCCTTGTAGAGTGAAAAAGCTTTGAAATTCAGATATATGCAATCTACGGATAATGGATAAGTCCAGCTGTTACTTGACTAAAAATCCCTTGTAAGATTTTATAATTTGTTGATAAGAGGCAACGAACTGCAAACAGAGCAAAATTATTTATTGTGACGCTATGAATTACACAAAAGTAGTTATCAGAGACAACCCATGTTTGAATAGGTTAAACAGTGAATATAAAGGGAGGTTAATTCAAGAAGAGTTTCAGACTATACTCGAACATCAGTTCAAGCCTTGAGATGTACGAATGTTGAGACCATGGAATTCATAACCAATTTCTATACTTCAAAGTTGAAGTTCAAACACATGGCTACAACTTTGCAAATGTGTTATTTGCATGGTCTACTTTCATACTTCTGGCAAGGATACACTAAACTCTAAAATCTTTTTAGAGAAGAGCCCAAGGAGGTTTGAATTAAAGAAGCTGTGAACATTTAGTGTTTCCTTATAGGCTCTACTACATGATAAGAATAGAATTTTAAACTAGTGCCTAAGGAATTTGCTCCTTGTACTAGGACCAACTATTTAACAGCGTCCCACAATTATCAGTTCATTTTGTACAATCATCAAGATTTGAATATTTTGTTTCATTATTTGACAAATCTTGTTATGAAATTTTAAGAATTTGGTGAAGTGTTAATTTTTTTAATCTATTTATTAAAAAGTGGTTTTGTGTGAAATAGTTATGGGCATCTATGTGGCATAAAGAGTTATGTGCAAACTAGTTAGGTTTAGTTATAATGCACTATTTCAACTGAAATATTTTTGGGTGAAAGAGGTCTAGTTGAAACTGTTAGAGTATGTGTTTTACCATAGTGCTTATTTGCAAATGGGTCAAACATTTGTCATGTAAGTCTATTTACGTGGGCTGAGTAGTCAATTTGGAGAGTTTGACACAACTCTTTATCATACATGTTGACTTCCTCTTAACACTTGGTGGGACTGTTTTGCCACCACTTGGATTGACTATTGATTCAACTGTTTCTTCTCGCCTTTATAAGAAAGGCTATATTGTACATAGAAGTTGGTTCAGATGGTGAGGGTGTTGATGAACTGAACACCCAAAGGCGCTCCTACAGAATTGCCACTAGGTTGGCCAGCAAGGGTAAATATAAGGAGATTGAAGAGTCTGACATTGAGGTTCCTGAGGAACATGACAACAATGGTAATGGGGAAAAAATTCTGAAGGAGGGTATGGAGGATGGTGGCCAAAAGGAGGATCTAGACAAGGATGAAACTGAGGAGGTCGAGGGGTCTGAGGATGACTCTTCCACTCATGTCTCGGAGAGTGATAATTCTGGCCCTATTGATTTGACTCATGACATGATGCTTGAGGAGGATGACGGGCGTATTGGGTCTTGTAAAGGCAATTTCATTGGACCTGTGAGGGCTGCATGGAGATGAAGGATGACATGAACAAGATGAAGACCAGAATAATGGACCTGGATAGGAAAGTGTCTGGCATATCCCACTTCAGCCTTAAGGTTATGCACAACTTTGCCACCTCCATGTGTTTGTTGCAGAAGAAGACGCTGGGACCAAATGTTGACAAAGAAAGAAATTATAAGGAACTGTTCAAGTTCACGAATGATGATTGGGCTAGGGTTCTTACTAGTCGGGTGTTAAGCTTAATTAGTTTTGGTTATGATTTCCTTTATAGGTTTTTGTCAGAAACTCTCGAAGGCCTGTGGTGCCTCTAGTATCTTTACTATGTTGTTTAAGACTTTGATGTTGTTAGTTTATGGGTTTAAGACTCTGCTGCTGGTTAGTTTAGTTGTTTACTATAGTAATCTTATTATCGTTATATGGTTCCTATGTTGGTGGTTTTTAGCTGGTTTCTGAACTCTTACGGTGATACATAAGCCAATACATACTCATAAATGTAACTCGTAAATGTAACATAAGCCAATACATACTCATAAATGTAACTCGTTTACAAATTACAAATCCCAAGGGTTCCATGACATAGAATTTATGTAAGTTAATTAATTGTTAAGAATAACTATAAGTACAAAACTGCTCATAAGCAAATGAATAACATATACATCATCATATAAGAATGAACACAAAGACAATTGATACCATAAAGTATACATAATAACCCAACATCTGTTGCACAATCGCAAGGTATGTAATAACAACCAAGAACAAAGCACGTACAATAAATGAAAGATAAGAGCACATCTCCAATAATGAAAGAAGAAGGTACAACTGCTACAAGGATCATCCAACACCGGCCAAGGACGTCAAAATCTCAAATGGTAAAAGAATTACTACTATCCAACCTCGTTTTTATCAATCTTAATTTATTAATAGAATTATTTATTTAATTTTCCTCAACTTAAGTCACTTTAAATTAACTTTGATTTTAAATGGTATAGTTCTAATTTACAATAATAAAATGCTTTTTAAGTTGCATTATTTAATTTTAATTAATTTAAAATATGCAACTCAACTAATAACCACTTAACCCAAATTGCACATTTAAATCTAATTTTTATTTAATAACTATTAAATTCCTCAATTAATAAATTTTGACTTTACAATTAAATTATTTATTAAACATAGGTAATTAATTAATTCTCATTAATTAATTAACCTTATATTTTATATTTTAATGTATCATAAGGTATAATATTTAATCTCATTTAATAAATCTTAATTAATTCCTCAAACCATTTTAACACCAAGACCGCATCAAACTACCTTACATGCAACCAAACATCAACTAACTAAATCAAACTGAAAGGAAGGGTTCACGAATGATGTGACCCTGACGAATTAAGAGGGTAGTAAATAAGATACTTGTCCACTATTTCAAGACAATAAATGGCTTAGGTTGGGATTTGGACCTGTGTGTTATCTCCTCTCTCTTACCATTGAGATATTGCGATAGGGAACGCTCATCTTGACAATTCAGGGAAGTCGATGCCCGGTACTTGAAATCTTGCATAAAAGACGAGCATCTACATACATGTATAAATATATAATATACAATGGTGGAGATCAGTCGATCGTGTGGATCTTGCAAGCAAGTAACTACGACTTCGTCCCTCAACCATATTAGACACATCAAACAAAAATATAAAACATACACGCCAACCATACACATACAAGTATGGGGTCAGTAAAACCATAAACATAAATATACATAACATCAAATCTATCCGAGGATTTAACACACACATGAAAGATGGCCTAAAAGAGTCTGGCCAATTAAACTGAAAAGAAAACTATGGGAGGGGTATTATACAACACCCTTGATTTTGCTGCTTATATTTATCAAAAACAATTCAATCTCTTGGAAAATTCAATTTGGCTATTGTGTGCATTTAGTTTGCTTTCAAATTTGGCTATTCTTCATGGTATCAGATCCATGATTGCAAAAATATGCACCTAGCCTGGCCTAGAATTCCTCATAGAGTCATTTTGTGAGTATTTTGAGTTGTTCATTGAGTTATCCTTTGCAAGAGATATCATATCTTGTGAAGAGGCATTTGAGAGGTGCTATACGCGAAGATTTTTTTACAATTGGTTGTTGGTTCACTTGATTTGTGAGTCTTTTGGTGTATGCATATTTTTGGTTGTTTTTAGAGTCTATTCCAGAAAGTGTGTTCCATGAACTTCAACCTGCATTGGGTGTACTGAATTCTAAGAATCTCTAAAAAGGTGACAAAAGCCAACAATTGATTGAGGAAGGCATGTTCAATCAAAAGGAGGAAGGTGAGACCACATAGGAGGTTGATTTCATTACAGATTGCTACAAAGCAAAGTGGTATTGAGTGGGTCGACTTCCATTCTTGTATTGTTCCAATCAAACACTGATCTCAACATTATCATCAACCCTCTTAATTCATTCAATTCTATTGTATTCACACCCTCCAACAGTTGCATTTGACTGAGCACCTTTGTCTAGAAGAATAGGCAGCTTAAAAGCAAGATCATACCACCTTGCCTCCTCGTGCATACACAAGGAGGTAGATTATTGTAGGGCCAATAAATGAGCCAAAGGTGGGAGCTAGAGCATAGGTGATATTATGGACAGAGACAAGCGACCAGGTCTGTAGGTTTATTACCAAGACAAATCTACAAAGAGTGTGGAGATTTCTGCATAACATTTGTTGTTTGCAACTTTAGTTTGAACTCTAGTTTGAGCTTCAACGTTGCCTCTTTTAGCAAAAAATTAGCCATAAAATCAATGGCTTGGTCTTCAACCTCATCTAGTGCCACATTTGGTGCCTAAAGATCTTCTCTCCACTAATGATGACATCTTATATTGCTTCCACGACCTCAAGGCTCAAACAACTAGCTCATACTTTTGCCAAGTCTCCTGTAATGTCCCCGTTTTTAGACTTATGGGATTAGCTTGGTTTGGCGACCCTCACAGGCTAATCAGGCGATCAGAGGGGGTCAGATGGTGGAGCCAGCATTGGGATTCCATTCTGGAGGTTCGACTTATCAGGTCTGCTCTTTGTTCGGATCATTTTGGTCAACTTACTATTTTTAGTAAGTGGTATTTTGGGTTTGGCCAGGATTAGCAGGGGTGTCTGCACGGAGTGTCAGATGTCTCGGGATTGAGTTTCAGAGAATCTCCAGTTTGAGAGATTTACTATTTTTAGTAAGTCTATTTTTAGCAAGGCTATTTCTGGCAGGGCAGTGCCTATTCCTGGCTGGGCAGTTGGACCTGGGCTTTGTCAGAAGTTCGTTGATCTCAGTTGGACAGTTCAGTGGCTTTATGTTAAAAGTTGTTATTAAATTAAATTATTTTGATTTAATTTAATAACTTATGACTTTATAACTTATGTTATAAAGTGGGAATATTTTAAAAGCCAATTAAGAGAAAAAATAAAGTAAAATGCTTTTTCCAAAAAAGCCTATATATTCTACTCGAAAAAGCACTTTACTCATCCATTATTGAAATTATTTTTTATTGAAGTTCATGAAGAAGACAAACCTGGCTAGGGTTTCAAGGACTGATTCCTCATCTCGTGATTTGAGCCATTTCCTGTGAATGGTGAATTTCGCAGCTGTTGATCTGTGAGCATTTAATTCTGTTACTGAGATCATTTCTTTCTAGTGCTGAGGTATACTGGATTTTCTCGAATTTTATTCTACAGGCAAATGATGTGTTCTTTTGAATTCTGAATTTATCTCATGCTGGGGTTCTGGAAATTGTTGAAGTTTGTTGTGGAATTGAGTTTGATAATTTATCGTATCGGAAATCTGGAATAGCAAGTTGGAGGCTGATATATCTCTTTCTTGATAAATCGTAAGTATTGAAACAAAGGAGGATTTCATATTTAATTAATGGCTATGTATTCTTTCATGCTGCGGTTACATACATAGTGGGAGGCGTCATATGGGACAGCGAATTCACTGTATAACTGTCAGCGTCAACCCAGATTATTGCAAGTGAGTTGTGGGGGTTTGTGACATCAGGGATTTGTCACGTGATTGCTACAACAGGGCCGTTTGGCCTTTCCCTTGAATTGACATTGCTGCAGTAGGGCCGTTTGGCCATTTTCCTGTGACGGCATTCAGTTTGGGCCAGTCACATATTTAACAGTCTGCCACGTGACAGCAGCAAGCTGGAGTCTAATTTGTTTGGGAGTTGTGTTACGGATTTGTGGATGAATATTACATTTACGCAAAACATTGCAGAAGTGCCAGGTGCCTTGATTTCCATTTTAATTATTTGTTTATGCATTTGTTTGTGATGAAAATAAGAACCAATAAAATTATCAAGGAAATTCAATTTGTCTTAATTGGATTATATGGAAATTAGTGGAAATTTCATTGTAATTGTTTATGAGGTTATTATTGGCATAAGTTTTTTGCAATCATATCAAATTAAGAAGATAAATGCAGAAGGAGCCAGTCAGGCTCTTCACATCTCCGCTGGTCTTCTATGACAATTACGCTATCTAGTAATTCTTACGACATCAACCAAAGTATAGAGATTGACTCACATTGTACAAAGAGTCTTTCCATGCACAAGTCCCGAAGAACCTCTACAATGTGTGGGTCTTCATTGGAATTTTGGAGGCATAGCCATTGCGTGTGAAGGTTTTTTTTTCAAATTTATACTCTCCAACATGCACCCTAACCTCCTTCATTCATTAAATTTTCTTGTGTTAGAATATTTAAACCATAACACATTGTTAACGGTCTATTCTAAGTCATAGTTAAAAGTATCAGTGTACTTTTCTTCTTTTTGGAGGTTAGTTTTTCCCCATAGGGTCACTAGGCCTTGTAGTCGGGACCCATCATTTACCATGCCCACCTAAGCTATGCTTAGTAGGGGTGGGGGTTGTTAGAGTATGTGTTTTACCATAGTGCTTATTTGCAAATAGGTCAAACACATGTCCATTAAGCCTACTTATGTGGGCTAAGTAGTTGACATGGAGAATTCGATACAACTCTTCATCATACATGTCAACATCTCTTGACACTTGGTGGAACTATTCCACCACCACTTGAGTTGACTTCAGATTCAACTTTGTCTCTTGCTTTTGTAAGAAAGGCTATACTATACAGAACAATTCAATCTCCTAGCAATTCAATTTGGCTATTACGAGTGTTTAGTTTTCTTTCAGATCTTGGCTATTCTTTCATAAATGCTTTTGCTCAAACATATTTACATGGAAACCTAGCCCCTTTTTTGGAGCAAATTCAACAAAAAATTAACCTCAACTAAGGGTACTTTTATGAAAATTTGAAAATATCTTTTTGAAAAGTGGTGACTCAATCCTTATGAAAGAAGGCAACCCTTCCACCGATGAAGTATAAAGGAGGATTCATTCCAAGCATTGAAGGGGACTTATGAATAGTCACTCAACCATACCTCAAGGCATCAATCAAGAAAGATTGAACCATTGGGCGAAAATTCTCATCCAAGAGAGAAGCGATCAGCATCCAAAGAGAGAAAATCAGCATATTTAATATTTACAAGGTGCTTGAGCAAGATTTAGGGTGATCCAAAAAGGGGACATTACAGATTTTCTCTCCATGCATTAGATTTTAAAATTATCTAAATGAAAAGATCAAACAAAAAATGCAGTGTGCTATTCTTTTGCAACATCTTGTTGACCTCATTTTTTTCAATTTTATTAGCAATCAAAATGATTCTTAAATTTATAAAACATAATCCATCTATTTTTTTTATAAATATAATCATAAATTACATTAAGAGTTATATATTTCATTCATTTGTATCATTATAAAATTCAAAACATAAATGCCACTTTTAGGTGGTTCACGTTGAAAAACTACATTTGTGTTGGATTTTTTTTGTAACTATATGACATTGTTTTAAACTTTCACCTTGTAATCTACTTTAACATAGGAGTATACTGAAGATTGATGATATGCTCCTACATAAGATCTCGTATGTAGTGAATATGGATCTTAATATACTTGGTTCGTTGGTGGTGAAATGGTTTTCTTACAATTATAATAGTTATGTGGTTGTCACAATAGATGATGGACAAAGCTAATAGGTGATGCCGAACTCTATCAAGATGTGATGAAGCCAAATGGCCTCTATAGCCGCAATCACAATCCCTCTATATTCTACCTCTACAAATGAGAGAGAGATAACATATTTTTTGCGCAACTAACATCTAGGACCACATCTGTAATGCCCCTTTTTTTATATTTCTTGGACACTACGTGATCTAATGCAATGTTATGGCTAAATCTATGTGATTATGAATGCAAAACTATAAATGTATGTATGACTGGTAATTCCAAGTGCTATGAAATGAACTATTGAATGATAATGCAATTATATATGAGTGGTAATTCCAAATGCTAAAATGGATAAAGTAAACTAATGAATTATTATGCCAGTATGGAGTAATGTTCAGTATAAATGATCAATTGTATTATGATGCAACAATTATTCAATGAATTAAGATGGAATAGTATATATTAACAACTGTATTTCCAATGCCATAATGGAATACAATGAATCTTAACAAGGCTGCGACTGCAATAGATACTTAGCAGTTCGATTATATATTAATGGCTGTCTCTGATATAACAATATGGAATATGCACATACCCTGCGAGCCGTCTCTGATAGACAATGAAATATATGCTGTTATGACAAGATAATCAATGGCAGATAGTGCCGTCTCTGATATGGAATTATGAATTATGCTCTGTATATGGTGTCGTCTCTGATATGCCGTATTAATGCTTGCACTTGGATCTATAAGGTTGCAATAGCAACCGAAATGCTCAATGAGCGATATCCACAAAGGGAATGGTTTATAAAATCAATAATCAATACACACTTCTCATAGCTGATCGACTTTGGTTATTGGTATCTGCTGAAAGGGCACGATGAACCGTTGCCACCTTGTTAACTCTTTACCACCATGATTAATGGTAAACAAAATATAATCAGATCGGCTGTTATGAGCTGCCATGCTTATGCAAATATAATACGAGTAGTAATTAATCATATGTAATGAATACCAGCCAAGTATTGATGGTTGATAAGTAACCATCATTTAGACATTATTATCATTACTCATAATAATCATTCATGATTATTATGAGTAATCATAGTAATCATGAATTATGGATTATCCATAGATCGACAGTGACACCCGATCATGGATCATAATGATGCCATTCTGATATCTCTGAATATGATACTGAAACATAGTGCTGTATGGATATATCCATACATGATATATTGTTTTGGTGATGGAACATTATAGCATGTATGTATGTATACAGATATCAATAATCTCAACTTGGAGGTGCTCATATATGATGAGCATGTATATATGCATGTATGTATGTATGTAGGTGCATGTATACATGTATGTGCAAGTGAGTATGCACACATGTATATATGTATATGCAAGTGTATATGTATGTATGTGGATGTGTATGAGTATGCATGCACATATATATGCATATGCATAGGTAAGTATGTATATGTATGGATGCACATGTATGTGGTGATACATTGTGAATGAGTGCACTATGGGAATGTTTCTAAGAATGCAGATGCAATGATGATAACTAAATACTATGCAGGAGATATATACATGACAATGTATGTTTATTTTCCTTGCCTTATTATTTACATGCTATGCTCTTTTGATAAAAAATTATGGGATATCACAATATCCAAGGTGAAATTTGTAGTCAGAGGTGGACTTTGATCCTTGGAATCACCAACCTAGTTAGAATCTATGTATCAAGATAAGTTTGTATCTAGACCTGTGCATAGTGTATCCCAAAAGAGTATACATAGTGTAATATGCACCTACAACTTTCCATTGAAATTGATGAGGTTCTTGATTAAAGTGAGAGATCATGCCAACACCATGTGAAATATTAGTAAAAGCATTTATGAGGTATATGAGAGTTGGGAGACTACCACATGTTGTCATTACAAGGTAGCACCAACAAGAGGAGTCAAATAATGAGCCTTCAATTTAACTTATAATAGAAATGGAGTCATGGTAGGCTTACAGGAAACCATCTCGAACAATGAAAGTAGATCAAGAGCATATTTGAGTTCAGCAATGCTTATATCAAAATAAAACTAAGTGATTTGAATCTCAAAAAAATAATGTAACAATCCCAAGTTAGTCATAGAAAATCCATCATTTAGAGTAGTCTATACGGATGTAGTCACAAATGAAGAAATCTAGGTGATGATCAAGTCATCAACATACAATCCAATAGTGTGAAGATCGCCATATTACACTAGAATGTAGACATTAGAGTTGAAATGAAGAGAAATTTGGGAGGAATCCATGTTTGCATACCTAACCTTTAGGGCTTGTTAAGGCCATAGAGAGAATTTTGAAGTCTACATACCAAGAAACAAATATAAATTCAAATTTGTTTGCTTATGTCACATATATCTTCTCTTGTGGATTGTCATGAAGAAATGCACTCTTTACATCCATCTATTAAACAAACCACGAATAAGTAGTGATGGCAATGGCTAGAGTGAGCTAGATGAAATTCTTTTTCATACAAGTGTAAGGGTCTTAACATTATCAATGCTAGAAACTTATGAGAATCTTTTAATGACAAGTTGTACTTTATATTTTCTAATGTTTCCATCTACTATGTTCAAAAAACCCACTTGCATCAAATCATATAATCCCAAGTGTGATTGGTGATCAAGTGTATTCTTCCTTAATTGTTGAATCTCATTTAACAATACCCTTTTCTTTCTCATTGTTTGTGGATTGAAAACTTGAGATATGAACAAGGAAAATATTGATTTATGACCTAGACCTTCTAGTATCTAATGAATCCCTAATTGATGTAGAAGTTTCCTATATGATCCAACAAGCCCAAAGTGGAGGCATGCTTGAAAATTAGGACTAGAAGGGGGAATGGAGGATGAGGTTTCTCTATCTTTGAATTAGAATCAGCATATAGATGAAAGCCTTATGTGGAGGATGAATGGGAAATGCTAATCATAGGAATTTCTTCAAACTTGACACTTTGTGCAATGATCACATCATGAGTATCAAGATCCTATATAGGATGTTTGAAGCATAAGAGCCTATATAGCCAATTATGGTCAATTCAAATTAGAGAGATGGAGTCCTAAAATTCTATTGAATGCAAATCTATCAAATAAAAGATCCTTGATGATGATTAGTTGTCCACTGTGAGATAAGGACTTGTCGACTTTATTATTATTATTATTTTTATTTATTGTTTCTAATTTTTTGACTCACCATTTGATTTTGAGTATATTCCTTGTTGAAATTTTTGTTTGTAGATATGTTTTCTCCTTAATCTCACTTGTATATGAGAATTAGATATGTTGATGTAGACATTTTTAGTCACGGAGAGATTTATGAGACCTTTGACAACATTCTTGGGGGGATGAAATAAACAATAATAGGGATCTTAATTTGGCATTATTGAGCAACACATTAAGTCCATTATGAGACACTAGAAACACTATAAACAGCTTACTTCATATGGCAGTCTTTACTCTAAATTATAAATGGCATGCATAGATGGATTGGAGGTTTCACCTTGTGATAATGAAGATGTGAAACAAGGGTTAATGAAGGCATTTCAAAAGATCTTTTCAAGTGAGGACATGATTATGCTTTACTCATGATGGGCTTCTTTTATCAATCTTTAGGGTCGAACATTCAACAAATCATAGGTGAAACAAATCATAGGTGAAGAAAGCTACATGAACTCAAACTAATCTAATTAGATGGCGGACATGGCACAAGGATACACCAAGGTTGAAAATGCTTGCCATTCACTTCTATAAGTTGCTAGTTCCTTTTTTTGTAGAGAAAAGCTGGTCTACGTATATGATGCAATCAAGGATGGGGGGACCAAGAACTATCTATCCAATCCTTGCAGCCAGAGACTACATAGCAGAAATTAACCATCTCAGATCAATAGGAACACATGATTGAACATCCAACATGCACCTTCATTCATTCGTATTATCAAAGAATCAAGATTTGCATAAAGTCTAATTGCCATATGCAGCTTACATACATTTGGCATACATGCCTGATTACACCCCAATATCCAGATCCATACTGGATGTGAACCTCCAAGAGGTTACTCTACTCAAGACCCCCTAAACTATGAAACATAAGCTACAATATATACAAATCACAAGTGACAAGTCGGCCTAAAAGAGATTCACATTCTCCAAGAACAGGAAAACATATTACAAATATAGGTCTGGACTTAAATCATAAGGACCTCCTTTAGATGAATAAACCATAATGTGCAATCCATAAGATAAGTTAGTCATGACCCAAAGATCATTGAATGATGTGCTAGATAGGTTCACAAATCACGAAGATCCATTGCAAGATCCAACAACCGAAGACTAGTTGATAACATGAAGAACAATAGGTTTGAACCAAGAATCCAATAAATCTCCACCAAGACAGAACGAAATGCGATTCAAACCCAAACATAGACTCCACATGATGTCCAGAAGATTTCCTTAGGTTCGCAACAACAAATGTTCCAAGACTAAGAACCGCAACTAAAAACATTGAAACTGGCAAACAGGAACAAACTACGAACAAACTGAAAGGAAAATATTTTTGGTTGACGCCAGCGACCCAAAGATGCTCTTGCATCAGACACCCGAGGTAAGAAGTGTTTGCACTCCCACTGACTATTGGCTGGAAGTCATCTCGGAAGGGAGACATAATAGTAGGTCCCCGTGCTACTGGTGTGACAGACCTTCGTGCTAGAAATGCTCTTGCCCGATCTAACACAGATGGCTCACTCAGAGTCACCAGCTCTCCCTCTCTGGGCACTCCCTCATCTCCACTGTGGTCGGACTCAATCAACACGGAGTCCCCACCAGTCGCCTCCGGCTGTACCTGACCCAACTCCGTCCTGCCCTGATCAGCAAACTGCTCCATCATCTCGACCAAATCTCTACCCACAGGGAGACCCTCGCTCTCTCCTGTCTCCAATTCTGGTAATGCCTCCGGACTGGCAGCTCTCTCTGTGGAAACGGCTACTGTGGGAACCTCTACTGGCTGATCGCCGACTGTCTGAACTGCTACCGTCTCTGCTGCTGACGTGGCCACCAGTAATGTTATCGTATCAGTTACAGGCGTGGCCACAGGTACAGATAACTGCACTGGAATCCGGATGTGGCCAAATGCTGGAATGGAAGTGGAACCGGGTACAAAAGCAAGTGTGGTCCCACTGGAGGGTACCGGACGGGGAAATAATAATGGGGTTGTTGACACCATCTGCACGTCCTCCTCATCATCGTCCTCCGCACTGCTGTCCCCTTCGGAAGTTGCCTCCCGACCACTGTCCGTGTCTCCACTTGCTTCTGCCTCCGGCCTGCTACGTTTCCCCGGACCTATCTTCTGACCTCCGGGTGTATCTAAGTGACGCCACCGCATGATTGGGGGTTCACCTGGCACCAAGGGTCCCGGCTTGAGCTCAGATGCTAAAATCTCTGCTGGGATCTGACGCTCTGCAGCATCCAAGAACAGGCCAATGGCATAATGTGGCATGTAGAATGTTCGGTGCTGCAAAGTCATGAATGCGTACATCCGCTCTGCTAACACCGTCGCCCAATCATACTACCTACCTCCCAGAAGAAAATTCATCAACGCCACCTGTTGAAATGAAATATCTGAAGCACGGCTGGCCCCCATAAGCCTACTCTTAACCACATCCATAAGTGCGCGCCAGTGCCCTTCCTGAATGAATGTTTTCTTTATCCCCCGGTGATAAGACGCCTTTCGGAGAGACTCCTCTGCGGGTGTGAGGTCCTCCCTGCAAACCAGCCTGATAAAAAAATCTCTGGTTTCCATGGCCATTTTCTTGGATTTCAAATCCACTGGTAGCCCCTTCTCTGGTAGTCCGAAGACTCTGCGGAACTCTACTGCTGTAAATGAGACCGTCACTGAATGCCCCAAATATGGTATGGTGCTAGTCTTCGAGAACCCATTACAGGCTTCAATCAGTGCCCGCAGTGCGCCCTCGAAATCCCGAATGCAAAATATGGGCATTTGAATCACTCAGTGCACCTGAGCCCGTGCCAAATTATCCTTGTAAATGCGAGTGTTGGGATCATTATCATTCTCCTGCCACCATCTACGGCAGTCCAAGCCGTTCAAACCCTCAAAGGAAATATTCTGTGGTGTAACTGCCTCTTTCTCAGACCTTGCAGGTGCCATTTGATGCTTGTAAACTTGCAGCTTCTTCCCGGTGCCACTGCCTGCAACCTTTGGTGTATGTCTGTTCATGCTGCTGGTACCCTCTTCCAATTTCTTCTTCCAATTTCTTTTGCCTGCAGATTGCATTTTAATGAATTCTTGCTGCTTTTCCGATTATATAACCGTTTCTCAACTGTTTTTCTTGTCTTTATTCTCCTGTGGTCCCGTACGGATGCAAATAAAATAGTATTACTGGTGCCTCTAGTTTAGTAGATCTAACACCTCTGCCCCTACCAGCAATCCTCTGTCTTCCACCACCAACGGCGCTTCGCTTCAGCAACTTTTACAGCAGGCACATTCGAACCCCTTCCTCTTCCTGCAGCTCGCCTGGTCGCTCTGTTAGGAAGCTGCTCTGCTAAGGCCTGATCAATATTGATTTCCGGCAAATTTACCAAATTCTGAACCTGTTTCGATTTCAGTCGAGGTTGGCGAACTCCACTACGCAATTTTGGCATCCTTTCCCCATGCAATTCACAGTGACATCAAATTTTTCCACCTTTCCCAACGAAAGACCCTTTCTTCCCTTAAAATAATCGCATAAGTTACACGCCAGCAAACCCCTTTGATAGCAGAGAGATTGGCTTGAGAAGTCCGAGTGAATCAAAGCTCCGATTGTTCGAAAGGAAGAACGGTAAAGATTAAAAATTTGCAAGATCTGGATGGAAATTAAGAGGATCCTAACTTCGAAACCAGTGTGTAACAGTCCATAGCCAAGATTGTCATCCGCTACTGCTCTCTCTTGGCGACGTTCGAACTCATGCCCACATTGCGCACAAGACTATCTCCGTACAAGACTATCACAGCTGCCAAGATCCCCAACCTACGCATTTTTGTCTGTCCTTTGGCAACGAACCATTCCTTGCTATGATCATAATGCGTAAACGGGCCCTTGTGACTGTCCCAACAAACAACCAACTCTACTCCGGGTCACTCAAGAAAATGACAGTTGAAAACGTGTTTCTCAGGATCCTCTGCGCGGCATAGAAAGCTTAGTAATCTTCCGTAAGCTTGGGTCGCAACCAGTCTAAAATGCTCATAACAGTTTCTAGATAACCCGATATATTCCACTGTTGTGTTCTTCATAAAAGTGATCAAGAGCCGATAGCATGGAACAATTTGGTTTCAAATACATTCTCTGTCACATAAAATGGCTTCCCATATCATTGCCCACCGCCATCCAAGACTTGTATCACGGTTATTTGAGAAAACCATTGTAAACTTAAACTCAATCAAAGTTCAACACTCGGTCTTTATGTTTGATAGCCGATCACCACACACTGCAATCAATATTTGTGAAGAATACAACATGATTCTGACATAATGTTGATCCATTTACATTCATATTAAACCCACTCAACAATGAACACTCGGATCTTTTTTTTTAAAATCAATTCTCTATCAGAGAAACCCGTTCCATCATTCCATTTGGGACTCACAAGACCGATCTCAATAAAACATTAAACTTCAACAAAAACCCGATATCAAGATCTAATCGATATCCAATCAAAACATAAATCCTTGAAATCGATATGCAAATGATAAATACTTCAATGCGACCTAGTTTGTGATAAAATTGAGAACAGTGAAACGCAAAGAAGAACGTGATGAATAAAGAGATCAAGACAGGGAACTGAATTCTTCCTTATATTATTCTTCTCTCATTACGCCATTTTTATCCTTCACCGATTCTCCCTTTATTCATCTTATGCTCTATTATATCATTCCGTCTCTTTTATCGAGACTCCCTCTTCTATTCCACACCTACGCTCTTCATAACCAACCGATTCAATCACAAATGTTTCTGTAGGTCAATCTGCTTTACACTGGTGGTTGACATCTTATCATTCTGTTCCACATGCCGGAATCAAATCCATACTGTGTTCGGAAATCAACCAGTCTACACAGCTTTGCCAGGGTTCCTGTTCGGTATCCTTCAAATATCATTCGAGTTGCACTACCTGACAAACTCGTTTCTCCCTTCGTACTATCGCAAATGCAATCACCTCCCGTGCATTGATGCTGTAACGGTTCTTGGAACTGTACTAACACATAAAATACATTCTCTGGTAGAACTTAAGAACCCGAATCAAGAACAAATAAATAACTTTCATTGACAATTCAAAGCCCGATATATTATATGCCCTAACCGTACGGTACCTAAGCTTCCTTTGTCTCTCCCAGTCGTCGTACGGCCGTACAGTTCATAATTATGTCTTCGGCTATACTTTATGTCTTCGTTTAGCATGTTACATCTTCGTTACCATGTCTTCACTCAATATGTCTTCATTCACTCTGTCTTCGCTCGATATGTCTTCGTTCATTATGTCTTCGCTCAATATGTCTCCGTTCATTATGTCTTCGCTCAATATGTTATGTCTTCGTGATCGGCTTTATGCCTTCGTCTTCGGACTTTGTCTTCGTCTTCGGACTTTGTCTTCGTCTTCGGACTTTATGTCTTCGTCTTCGGACTTTATGTCTTCGTCTTCGGATTTTGTCTTCGTCTTCGGACTTTTTTTTTTTCTTTTTTTTTTAATTTATTTATTGCTAGGCTTCTGCCTGTGCACCTTTGGCCGCTGATGATATACTTTGAGTTTTGAGCCATTGACAGCCTCCGGAATTTCCTTTCTGTCGAGGGTCCAGAGTTTGACAGATCCATTCGCTGCGACCTCTCGGACCTTGTAGGGGCCTAACCACTTAACCTTGAACTTGCCGGGCTTAATCTCGTTCCGGCCATTATATTTCAGGACTAACTGCCCCGGCATAAACCTGGTCCGACAGATGTGTTGATCATGCCAGTGTTTCCGTCGTTGCTGGACCACCTCTGTCGCCCATTGTGCCATTAACCTTCATTCATCAAGTTTGTTTAGGGCATACAGGCGCTCCCTCAGGCTCTCGATTTCACCAAGTTTATTGTCAATCGCAATTCGAAGGCTTGGCACCATGAACTCCATTGGCACTACCGCCTCCTGTCCGTACATCAATTGGAACGGTGTCTGGCCTGTCGTCACCTTGTAAGTGGTGCGGTATGCCCATAACACCGACGACAGTTTCTCCTCCCAATCTTCCTTTTCTACCCCGCACGACTTATAGATGACTGAGACCAGAATCTTGTTGGTCGCCTCCGCTTGACCATTGGCCCTTGGGTAATACGGACTAGACAAGGAGTGAAAAATTTTGAACTCCGTCGTAAGGAGTCTCACCACATGATTTACAAAATGGCCTCCTCTATCACTGGTTATCTAAAGTGGGATCCCGTACCTCGTGATAATTTGTTCATAAATGAACTTGGCTGTACTTACAGCAGTGTTGTCTGGTAGGGCCCGTGCTTCGACCCACTTCGTCAAGTACTCCGTGGCTACCACAATGTATGTGCACCGCCGAGGTCTGCTAACTTTTAAGGGCCCCACAAAATCAAGCCCCCAACGTTCAAATAACTCTTGTGCAGCCGAAGGGTTCAATGGCATAAAACCTCGTTTCACTGGTTTCCCGGCCCTCTGGCACGTATCACAGTTGCCGACCCATTCTCTGGTGTCACTGTGCAGCGTCGGCCACCATAGTCCAGCCAACAGTACTTTTCTGGCCGTCGTGTCCGGCCCCATATGTCCTCCTGCCGGTCCTTCGTGTGCTTCCTTCAAGATCCCTGGTATCTCTTCCTCCATCATGCATCGGCGTAGTACCTAATTTGCCCCCATTTTGTAAAGAAGTCCATTAATCAATTGGAACGTTCGGCTCCTCAGAACCAGTTTGCGTTGTTCCCCTGGTGGCATGTCCCGAGGGAACTAGGACGTCGATAGGTACTCACCAATACGAGTGTACCAGGATGGTAAAACCGCAATCCGAAATAAGTGTGCGTCCGGGAAATCATCGTTTACCCCCTTTGCTCGTACTCCCGACTTGATTCGTGAAGTTGGTCAGCAATCACATGGCTCTTCCCTGGCCGTACTATAATATTGAACGTGAACTCTTGCAATAATAACAGCCACCGGCTCACCCGCCCTTGAATAATGGGTTTATTCACTAAGTACATCAAAGCTTGGTGGTCTACATAGAAGGTGAAGGGTGTCGCCAGCAAATAATGTCGGAACTTTTGTACTGCGTAAACCATGCCGAGAGCTTCCCGTTCGGTTGTACTGTAATTCCTCTCAGCTTTCGAGAGTAGTCTACTGGCAAAGTAGACTGGGTGATCCAACCCATGATCCCCAACTTGTGCCAATGTTGCACCTATTGCATAGTTGGAGGCGTCGACGTGCACATGAAATTCTCTGTCCCAGTTCGGGTAGGCCAATATTGGTGCCGCCAACAGTCGTGATTTCAATTCTTCGAAGGATTCCAACTGCGCCGTTCCCCATACGTACGGTTCCCCTTTTCTTGTGAGGTTATCTAGGGGGTAAGATATCTGGGAGAAATTTTTTATAAACCTCCGGTAATATCCGATGTGTCCTAGAAAAGATTTTACCCCTGAGACATCCTGTGGGGGTTCCATTTCCACAATCAACCGAACTTTATCCGGGTCTGTTTTAAGTCCCGCTTTACACACTGTGTCCGAGTAGTCTACCTTGCGGTACCATGAATCTGCATTTCTTCGGGTTGAGTGCGAGTCGTGCCCTCCGGCACCTGTCCATACATTCTCCGAGTGCCTTGAGATGCGTCTCCTCCCCGCTGTAGATAGACCAATCATCCAGGAACGCCTTGAAGTTACCCACGGACATCTTATCGAAAATGTGGAGAATTATTCGTTGGAACGTTGCCGAAGCATTGCAGAGACCAAAGGGCATTTGGTTGTAAGCATATACTCCGTCCTCCACCACGAATGTCGTCTTCAGCGTATCTTCCTCCGCTATTGATATCTGATTATAGCCGGAAAATCCATCGATAAATGAATAGATTTCATGGTCGGCCACCTCTTCAAGAATAGAGTCCGTGAACGGTATGGGAAACGGATCTTTGATGGTAACTGCATTGAGACGCCGGAAGTCGACACAAATCCGAATCTGGTTGCCATCCTTTTTAAGAGATATTACGATGGGGGATACCCATTCGCTATTCTGCACCCTAAAGATAATCTTGGCCTCCAACATTCGTTCAATCTCTTCTTGTACTTTTGCAGCGTAGTTTTTATTCATTCTGTACGGCCGCTGCCGTACTGGTACTGCACCTGGTACCAACGAGATACGGTGAACACATAACTCCGATGGGACTCCCTTCAAATCCTTATAAGTCCACGCGAATACATCTTTGTACTCAGTGAAGATGTTGAACGCGGCCGTTTTCAGCACTGGGTTCCAGTCGTCTCCTACCAGAATGATTTTCTTATCTGTCTCCGTACCCAGATTCAAGGGTTTCACAGTCAGTTCTTCGTACTTCATGGCCTCCTTATTTTTAAACTGATGTGCGGGTACGGTGTCCATTGTAGCTTCTCCTTCCTTATACTCCCCGTACTCTGGAGGATATTTATCTGGCTCCTCTTCGTCGACGTTTAATACGTTACAGGAGGGTGAGAACATCTCATAGTCCTCCTGCTGCCAATGGAACAATCCATTTAGTGAATCCGTGTCATCCTCCGAACAGCATCCTCCGAGTTTTAGTATGCCTTCGGCATCCGGATCCATCCCCTCTCTGCCTTCGTCTCGTGGGTCATTCTCCCCTTCAGATTCAAATCCCGAGGAAGAGGCAAGTTCCTCGCTCACCAACTGTGTCCGGAGATCAATAGTAAATTTCTTGCCTCCGCTCTCCATCGCAAGTGTATTCCGTTTCCAGTTGTGGTTTGCCTTTGCTGCCACCAGCCATCCTCTTCCCAGTATGGCGTCGTACCCTTTCTGTTTTAATGGGATGACCACAAAGTCGAGCACAAAAGGTTGTGCACCCACGGTGACTTGCTGTGCCATCAACATGCCGAGGGGTTTAATCCCGTGTTGATCGGCACCTAACAGATTAAACGTAGGTGGCCACAGAGTGGGCTTTCCTAGCTTTTTCCATGTGTCCTCCAGGAGGACGTTTACCCCGGAACCGCCGTCTACTATAGTGTCCGTGAGAATGGTGCCCAGAATGCCCATCTCCACCATGGCTGGATGTCTGCCGTTGTTAAGGGTAAGCACAACTGGATGTGTTGCGGAGCTTCCTGGTATGGAAGCATCCGTGTGTCTCGGTTTGGGTTTATCAACCTTTGTACCCAACAGTACTGTCCCCAATTGAGGCATGGTGTGTAGGAGGTCCTCCAGTTTCACAGGTACCTCTAGTTGAAGCATCTGCCGTACGATGTTTCTCTCCGCGTCTGTGCAGTAGGGTCCAGATGACTCGTGTGTCTCTCCCCGTTGGGCTTCCATGGCCCTTTCTATTTCTTCCCTTGCTTCCGCCATTCTCTGCTTCTCCGTATGGGGGTGGGGGTATCGGGCTTCCTTTGCTTGCCCTCGAGTAAGAGCAAGGATGGCTTCTTTAACCCGTGTGTTGCCTTCGATATCAATCAGATTGGCCCCTACGCCAGACTTCGGACAATCGGCATCTTCGTGGTCACCGGGGCCGCACCACCGACATAACTTTTGGGGGGCATCATTATTATTACACTCTCGTGCGTAATGACCCCATTGGTTGCAAGCCCTACATTGAATCATCGGGCGTCCCTTCGCATCGTATTGGACCTTGCTTCGGGTGGAATTATTATTATTCCCCCGTCCGCCTCGTCGGTTTCCTCGGTAGCCTCCGGAAGATGCATTAGTGTTTGAATCCGATGTGGAAGGCTGCTCCTGTGCAAAGAGCACTTGCTGGTTACGTGCCTTCAGATTGTATGGGCATTCCTTCATAGAATGTCCCATGATCTGGCAGATGTCACAGAATGCCTTCTTGGGACAGGCACCCTTCGTGTGGCCGTTCTCCTTACAATCCGTGCACCACAGCTCATCATCCTTGCTTGTGTTCCCCTTCATTGACTTGAATTCTTTTAACATCCGTTCCATATCCTTCTGAAGGGCCGTGACTTTCTTCTTCGGCTTCTCGTCGCTGCTACTCTCTTCTTCCGACGTATCGTCTTCAGAGGATGACGAAGATCTATTCTCTTCTTTTTGGCCGTCTTGTTTTCGCTTTCCAGGTCCATGGCCCAATTGTATGCATTATCGTAGGATGTCGGAGGCACAATTTTCATCTTTCGTCGTAACTTAGGGTTCAGGCCTTCGACGAACCACCTCTTCTTTAGGCCATCAGCCGGTTGGCTTTCCATCTTTCCAACTAATTCCTTAAGTCGGCAGCCATACGCCCGTACGGTCTCCTTCTTACCTTGTTTTGTTCCGTAGATTTCGGAGACTATCTCGTTATCATCTCGGAGAAGCCGGAATTCCTTCTCGAATGCTTTCTTTAGTTCATCCCACGTAGTTACCTTGGTTTTATCCAAGTCTGAATACCAGTCAATAGCCACTCCTCTCAGTGTGGCGGGGAACTGCTTCATCCATTCATCCTGGTCAGTCACCCCGTTGGCTGACCAGATGGTTTCGCATGTACGACAATGCCGTGCTGGGTCGTCCTTTCCATCATCATGGAACTTTGGCAACTTTTCTTTATGAGTCGCCATAGGTGGTTGGGTTGTGTGTACGATATTTACTGGTGGCACTTGTGCCTGTGTCACCGGTGGAACTGTGTTATGTGGAGTCGTGGGCTCCAACGGAGGGTTCCTGTGTGTCTCCGCTCCGTCAACGTCACCCTCAGCCGTACGTCTCCCTTCGTGATCACGGTCTTCCGTACGTGGTGTACGGACCCAGTCTTCAAACCGGTTTCGTTCGTCCTGGAGGAAGGTCTTCAACGCTCGCGTTTCCTCGATTAATTCTTCACTACTCCGCACCCTTCGATGTTCCGGCGAAATGAACTGCTCCAATTCGGCTTCTGCACCTTCCGTGCCACTTCCGAGGTCCCCTTCGGGCAACCCTCCGGCAAGCTGGTCCTTTGGCAAGTTGCCTGAGCCTATACCGACGTTCACGTTGCTGCGCGGATATCAAAGCCTTCTGTGCGGCTTCCCCTTCATCATCTATCACTTTCTTATTTCGATCTTTATTTAAATTATTGGGCATCAAGACAGACTATACACATTGCTCAAAAAAAAGAACACTTATTTTTTATTAATTCATGTTGCTTTACAACATTCTCAATTGAACTACAATTGAATTTTTGTGTTCCGTTTCCCTTCGTCTCAAACTTCAAGAACTTTACTGTTTGTCATTTCCCTCCTCCCGACGGCGACGAAGATGCTCTCGGGCGTGGAATGCACGGAGGATCTCCTGGCGGCGGTTCTCATGGTCAATTTCCTCTTGCCGAATACGTCGTGCAAGTGCTGCTTGTGCCAGCAACCGTGGAAGTTGGTTCAACAACCAATTCGCTGTAGGGTTCGCCCCAATCGCGTCCCACACTACGCCTGCAGGGACGTCTCCGTTCATTGCCTCCCTTCGGACGTGAGTTTCAAGGGCTACTTGAAACAAAATTCGGAAGTCACGTGCCAGATTATCCTCTCCGTCGTACAACTCGGTACGGGCTTCCTCGGCTTCTGGGTTTATCGCACTAATGGGTAAGCCCATTATGTCTACTCGCCATTCGGGTATGTCTAGGCAACGGCGCCAGATGTTTACCCTCATGGGGTAACAGACAGATACACAACTAGATACTCAAATACGTAGCATAGACGACAATAAGTTGTTTCATTCATAAACATAAGAGCTTGTACATTTCATTCGTGTCCACAACACAGGAACAAGTGTGTACATAAAATCCCCGAAGGGTCACGACCAATCGTCGCGTCGTAACGGTCTCGGTTACTAACTGCCGAGATTAACCTAACATAACATAACTTTATTACACCCATACATTCATTTATGCCGACAACAAGAAGAAAGCGATCCTCTTGCTTTGATGTTGTAAGAAGAATCCACAACATGAAGAAAATCTGATCACAAAAATTCATCTTGACCTTTGACTTCCCAACCCTCAAGGCTAACAAGATGAATCTATAAATACTAACTCTCTGACTCCGCCAATTAGATCTCCAAATCCTTTGCACTGCAACACACTAGCTAGCAACAAAGACAAACCGATCAACAACAAAGCAATGCATCGGATCTACACTCTCCTTCTCAAACTCTCTACACAACTTCTATTACTCAATTCCATCTTTAGCACGCATCTGATTACTCTCAACCATCAGATAATCAACAACAAGGAACTCAAGAATTCTGCCACCTCTATCTATCATCCACACATCCTCAGTCAACAACACTAACTCTGCCAACCCTATCTTTATCTTTACTTTCAGAATATCCATCCTCAAGTCCAAGTACCAATTCCTTCCAAAGGAACTATGCTCTACCTTCCAAACCTGCTCTACAACAACAATCACATCGGTATCAACAAGGTAACTCAAACCCTTACCTTCACATCCACAAAGTGATCTCTATAATAAGTTAGCATCAAACTGAAATGATTTAGTCTACAACCCTTAACTCACAACAAGCTCATCCAAAGCACTTTCACACTGCTCAACAATAGTGTCATCAACAACCACACTCTCTGCAACTAGTCCTTCAATCAGCTCAACAAGATCACCAGATCCAACCACAAGAAGCTCTTTTTCAATCACAGGAAAATAACTCTCCTCAACCTTACCAACCAAAGTATCCCACTCAGCTTCTACCTCAGCAATTTTCATCAGCAAGTTATCTTCAATCAAACTATCAGATGTAACCATAGGAAGTTCACCCAAAGGAACCTCATAATCAGCAACATCCACAATAGCAAGGCAATCACCAACTTGCTCATCAGATCTAGTCAACCGACTAAGGAGCTCATCAATAACCCCTTCTTTTTCATCCACAAACATCTCAGAAGCAAGAACACTCACCGATGTACTTTTCTCAATAAGCTCCACCTCTAATTCAACAAGATCCTCCAAGCTTTCACCAAGACTTCTTCCCTCTACAACATTCACATCATCAACATCTCCTATGCCTTCATCAACCTCAGGTTCAACAAAACACTTCAGAGAATCCTCTTTCTGACAAGAAAATCTTCTTTGCAACTCCATCTCTATTTCCTCCACTTGTCTCTTCAACTCAATCATACCAACTCTTATCTCTTCTCGCTTCCTCTCTCTGAATTTCTCCAGCCTAGGAATTCGAAGAATCCACCCAATGACAAAGGTCATCTTCCTCTTTCTCTTCTCCATCACATGCTTAGTCCTCTTCATCAACATCTCTCTCCTAAGGTGCAATTGTCTCATTTCGGCGGTCGGATTGCAAGACTTCAATTCCTCTCCATCGACAATTTATTGACAACCTTTGTAATCTGGCTCAAATTGACAATCTCTTGACAACCTTTGCAATCTGCCTTGAATCGACGATCTATCCACCAATATGATACATCAAAGAACACAACTTATTCCAAGGTTTATAACCATCAACAACAACACTTCCTCTCCAAGCCATCTCACACAAATCCACAAGCGTAGGTTAGATCTACTTTTTGCCACCCTACAATAAGCCCTTCACAGATTTGCAAGCTTGGGAACAAACATCTATCACTCCAAGATCAACAACTCACTCATATCATCGCAACAACTCAACCTTCCAGCAACAAATCCCTTCTAACCACTTTGCGCAAGCCCTTTGCTGATGCGAGTCAAATCTACTCTTTACCACCTCACAAACAATGCCCCAGAAGCTTCGCAAGTTGTTGGTTAAAAAATTTGTAAGCCGCTAAGACTACACCTTACAAAATTGTAACTTGAGGCAACGTCTTATGAGATTTCTCTCTCCTCTCAGCAATAGGGGAGGCTCCCTTCTTACCGTAGGTGGCTTCAATAGGAACTTAACTGAAATTACAAAAAGGGTGGTTCTCTTTATCAATTCCTCTTTTTTTAGGAATGATTTGCATACAACTACTACTTTCTAACTTAACAAAAAATGTCTTATTGCTACGATAATACTGGTGACCCTGGAGTTGACATAAGAACAATACCAGGGGCAGCAGCTTTCTTTTTATATTTTGTGAAACAAAAACAAGAACCCAAAGTCTCTTGCGCTTGTCTCGTGAGGATTCAAGAAGAATAACCAGTAAGGCACAAAGTCTCTTACTGGATACTCTCAAATTTAATAAAAACACTTACAACTGAAGCCCAAAGTCTTCAGCTCTAAGTAATTGCAGCCACTATTATCTATTCACAATTTGTCCTCCTGCAGCACACAGTCTTCAAAAATTCAAATTGGCTCTGAATCCAACAAGTAGCTCAAAGTCTGCGCAATTGAATCCAAATCCCTCTTGAATCAAAGCATAAAAACTCACAATCAACTCAAGAAAATGTCGTCACATAACAGTTTGAATTGGCACAAAGTTTCAAAACAATCTACCTCTTTTATTGAAAGCAATTTGATTTACATCCAAACACAAAGTCTTAGAGTGCACAATATAAATTGGCAGAATTTTCTTGCCTTGCCAAAAGATGATTATTTACAATGAGCTCCCTTCTTTATATAGGAAAAGAGGAGAGAGAAAGGTGGAGAGAAAAGAGGAAAATCCTTAACCACCTTGACTTATTCCCTAACTAACTAACTAACTAATTTTGACTTTTTCAAAGTTGCATGCCTAATGCACTTGCAACTTGATTACATGTTACAACTTTGCACGTGATACTATCACATGCAATTACATATGTCAAATACAAATTACAAAGACATGATGAAAATATTCTAAGTGCCTGACAAGACACGACACCTATTACATCATCCTTCGTTTGTCTCCATGTTGCTATAGGATGCGTGATGGTTGATATGCTCTAGTTTGGTGAAAGCATCTTGATCTGGAACAGGAACCTGCATCCTTGGTTGTCTCTTGAGAAGCACATTTGTTTCTTTCCATCTCTGCCTTGAAAGAATTCTTTCTGATTGCAGTCTTTCAAACCTTTCTGGGGAGAAAGATCCAATCTTCTTATCCAGCTTGTGCTCTAATTTTGATTCATTTGATTCCCTCAAAGTTGAATTTCTTTTAAGGGTGGCCTTTGAGCTCTCCTATGGGCTTCCCTTTCTCTTTGTATCCTTTCTCTTTGCTCATGTTCCAGTCTTTCTCTAAGCCTCCTTTCAATTCTTTGTCTTTCTCTTTCAAATTCAATACCAACTTCCTCCTCTTCTTCCAATATGGCCCGAGCAACTGAATAGTGTGTGTCGTCTTTTATTTGATTCCAAATGAAAGCCCCTAAGTTTGAAATGATATCTTCCTGCCTTACATTTATATCCAAGCCTGGTTGCACAATTGGATAGTCAGCATAGGAAGGCAACACCATCTTAGATCATTCTTTTTAGTTTTGCCTCTCACGTTTCAAACTTTCTTGATTCTCCTTTTCAATCCTTTAGGTCTTTTCTTCTTCCTTTTCTGGTGTTGGCTTGATATTCTCCTGACAAAGCAATATGATATGCCTGAGTAACTGTGACATGAAGATTCCACAAGGTAAGAACATCTTCAAGTGATGGATCCATTGCACTTTTTGGATGCACAAGTATGAATTTTGGGATGTTATGATCAAGGAAAATGGCTGGAAATTTTGGGACAGCAAAATGGTGGATGGGTTTGAGCTCAAAATGGTCACTTATATGGTAGAAAAACCCAAAAACGGGTTTTTGGAGGGTAATAGCACGTGTAGACAACAAACTTTATGTGTGGAAAATGTATGGAAAATGAGCAGCATAACATCTACTTATAATGAATTATTATGTTTTCATTATAAGAAAGTGTGCAAGCGACCACCATCATGAGTTTTAAGTCACATGGCAGCGATATAACAAGCACGAATGGAGTGCGGGTAAGCAAGAAAGTGGGCTTTTGAAATGGATTTGCATGTGCATATCAATAAGCTTGCTTTCTTTGACGGTTTCTTTCAAGAACGGATTTTTTAATCCTGACTGCATATACAAGCAAGATGAAGCACTTGCATATGCAACTTGGAGAAATGAAGACGAAAGATAGAAGGAACACAAATTCAAACACATGTAAATCTAAAAATGAAAGTTTACATGTAAACAAGATATCTTGGGAAGAAAATAAGAAAAAGACTTTACCTCAATCCTCAAGAAGAAATCTTGGGCAAAATTTGAAATGAATCAATGGATTTTCGGATTTAGGAAAGATGGAATTTAAAAACAATATATAAATCTCTTTCCTAGTCTTTTTCCTTCAATTTTGGAGAGTCAACATGCATATACAGCAAAGTAAGAAAGAATGAGAGATAAAATGCAAAGAAATAGCAATTGTTTTGACCATTTCCAATGCACATGAAATAGCAACCAAAAACGGCACCTAGGGCATCAAAAACAACTTAGAAATAATGATAAACAAGTTGCAAACGAAATGTAATGCCCAAAAACTCATTTTAGAAGCAAAAGATTTGATTTTGGTAAATAAAAATGGCTAAAAATGGGCCGTTTTTTAGCAAAAACGCCCAAAAACATGCCCTAAATGGGCTGTTTTTGGAGTAAAATGCCTTCCAAAATACAATTTTGATGATCCAAGAATGATCCTTGGCCAATTTAGTGCAAAATAGACCCTATAAGCAGCCAAAACGGTTAAGTTTTGACTATTTTCCGAGTGATTTTTTGCCTCAAAATCTTTTTTTTTTTCCAAAAACGCCCCAAAAAAGTGGGTTTTTTGAAGTCAAAAACACATGTTTTCCTCTCAAAAATTGCCACTTCCCAAAAACACAGCCGAAGGGAAGTTAAAATGCATTTTTAAGATGCAAATGCATGAGTTTAAAACATATGCAATCCTCTTCAAAAACGAGACCCAAAAGGAAGGATTAAATACGTTGTTTTTAATAAGTCTTTGCACATGAAAGAACATATACAATCTTCTTCAAAAACGACGCCCTAGGCTGGAAACGCACTTTTGGAAGATGTTTTCACAAGTTTAAGCATATGCAATACCTCCAAAATTCGACGTCCTAGGAGGAATATTAAATACGCTGTTTGGAGAAGAGTTTGCACATGTAAAAAATACATGAAAAGATATGTATTTGGATTTAAAAACAACACCCTTAGTGATTCTCCATTAAAAACGCACTTTTCAAGTGCATTTACATATTGATTAAAACATGTCTTTCATGAAGAAAAAACCACTTTGAGAGTTTTTAAATACGTTGTTTTCAATATGCAATCGCATATAAAAACAACACTCATAAAGGATTAAATAAGTTCTTTTTGAGTTCAACTGCACATTCTTATAAAACATGCTTTTGGCTTAGAAAAAACACTTTTACATGTTTTATATATGCAATTGCATATAAAAACAACATATTTAATGGATAAAAGACTTAATTTCAAGAGGTGGGTTTTAAAAAGTGTTTTGTATGTTGATAATATGCAATGAAGAATAAAAACCACACCTTTTTGAACTTAAGTGTTTTAATTTTAAATTAATTTAATATATAACTATAGTTTTAATAAAGTAACATGAAAATAGACTAGAAAAAGCCAGTTTTCATAAAATCATTAAAAACTATTGTCAAATCAACTCGAAATGAGTTGAAATTTGAAAATGGACATCAAAATCCATTTTATATATTAAATATAATTTGAACTCGTGCAATCGACTTTGAAAAACCCACCTTTTAAAGATTTTTAAAGAATATGCAGTTAGCCTGAAAAATCCCACCTTTTACATCATAACTTGAGTTGTACAACTCTGTTTGATGTCTAAGTTAGCTCAAAACGAGCATATTTCAAAGGGCTATTGACTCAAGGGAATATCAAGATTAAAAATTGCTAGAAAGAAAGAGAAAAACAAAGAAACAAATTTAAAGGTTACAAAAATCAAGTGCTTGCAGTTAGAAGGGAAAAACTCATCCTGACAAGGGATAAGGTGATTAAATTGATAGGAACCCTTAAAAAAGATGCATAAAATGTGCAAAAATAAAGATCATTTTAGGGATGACGAATTGTCCTTATAACGCATTATCCAAAACATCGAAATCATAGAGAATACACCCACGAATTCATAAGAAAAATTCCATAGGGTTGCCACAATTTTGTGATGTCAAAATTGAGGACAACACAAGTTTAGACACTAGGATTGACACCACCGCAAGATCAAACTAGTTCTGATACCATCTAATGCAGTCAAGGATGGAGGGACAAAGAATGGTCTATCCAATCCTTGTAGCCAGAGACTACACAATAGAAATTAACCATCTCAGATCAATAAGAACACATGATTGAACATCCAACATGCACATTCATTCATTTGTATTATCAGAAAATCAAGATTTACATCAGGTCTGACTGCCACATGCAACTTACATACACTCGGCATACATGCCTGATTACACCCCAATATCCAGATCCATACTGGATGCGAACCTCCAAGAGGTTACTCTACTCAAGACCCCCTAAACTATGAAACATAAGCCACAATATATACATATCGCAAGCCACAAGTCATCTTGAAAGAGATTCACATTCTCCAAGAACAGGAAAACGTATTACAAATATAGATCTGGACCTAAATCATAAGGACCTTGTTTAGATGAATAAACCATAATGTGCGATCCATAAGATAAGTCAGCCACGACCCAAAGATCATTGAACGATGCACCAGATAGGTTTGCAAATCACGAAGATCCATCACAAGATCCAACAACCGAAGACTAGCTGATACCGTGAAGAACAATAGGTCCGAATAAAGAATCCAAGAAATCTCCACCAAGACAAAATGAAATGCGATGCGAACCCAGACATAGATTCCACATGATGTCTAGAAGATTTCCTCAAGTTTGCAGCAACAAATGCTCCAAGACTAAGAACCGCAACTAAAAACATTGAAACTGGCAAACAAGAACATACTATGAAAAAACTGAAAGGAAAATATCTTTGCTTGATGCAAGATTGCCAGCGACCCAAGGATGCTCCTGCATCAGTATAACTTCATGCACTTTATCAAGAGAAATAAGATTACCTCTAGATGAATGAAGAAGTCGGTGTTTTTGCATAGTGCCTTGCAATTTTAGGATCATCAAACTTTAAAGTATTGATATATTCACATCTTTATGGTGGGATATTGATCCTAAAGACACCACCTAGATTGATGAGGAGGAGGCACGAGAGGAATTGGTTGGGGCTCAATTAGATGAGGAAAACCCTTATGGTGATAGTGTCTAAGAGGAAATTGTGATTTTGATGCAATGTTGGTAAATATCAATTAGCGGCAACATATACTCTCAATTTTTTGTCATTTTGTAATTGATATTTGTAGCCTTTGGACATTTTGTTGCATTTCTCAATTTTATATAACATACTAATATTATATGCACTTTTTATTATTACTTAAAATGAGCTTTGCCCATATATAATATTCCAAAGAAATTAGTTTAAAGGTTGCTCCAAGGGAGGGCCAATATTACAACATATTATTATCACCAACTAGTATACTATTCAAAATTATTCTTTTTTCTAGAATGTCTAATCATCCCTGGTTATTAGTGATACCTTTATCTTTGTCTTTTGTATCCATTCTCCTCATGTCTAGTGAAAAGGACTAGTCCACACTTGTTGCAAGATCACTACCAAATATTGCTTTAAGGAACTCAATTCGCAATCTAGCACAAAGTTTTCAGGCATTATCATCTTCCCTAACAACTTTGATAAAAAAGGGCACCCATGGACCTGTATATGATATATTTATTATTTGCAAAGCACTAAACCTAGGATGAAACCTAGCCCTAAAACCATAGCCTCTAGAGTTTGTTTTAGTCCACAACACCACCTTGACTTGATTAATAATTCAAAAAACCCTCCTTATCACTCCTTAGTTTCCCCAACATCTAGGAGAACCACCAAGAGCATAAAGGATATTTCTATATTAACTTGATGCAAGAGCATCTTGGGTCTTTGAGCAATCTTGCATCACCAAAAATATTTCCTATTTTCCTGTACCTGTATGATGTTTGTTTTGAAGTTGCTGCCGTTGTTGGTTTCTTGCCTTGCGAAGTTAATGCAATGTTGAAGACCTAATCTTGAGCGTTCTCCTAAGAGCGCATGTCCTAATTCATTTGGAACTGGAAGTTATCGCCATTTTCCTCGGGTATCGATTTTCCGCCAGTTTTGCATGAAACGTGGAGTGTTTAGCCTTGCGCGGTTTCTTATGAGGAAATTGGATCTTGCGAAGTTCAGGATATGTTCTTGGATCATGTGTGGACCTAAATGTAACTTCGTAGCGTGTTGTGTTACTTCTTTCTTAGTTTTTGGTTTCTCTCCCTAAGTGGACCTATAATGTAATTAAATGCCTGACTGACCGACTTGTGGCTTAGCTGGCTATATAAGAAGCTTAGGCTATTTAGTTGTAGAGAGGATCGGGGATGGTAGAGAGTAGTAGAAGTAGAAGAGAAGATGCAAGCTGAGACTCTGAATTCATAATTCTCTTTGTAGAAGGCCGAAACTCGAAAGGCCTCACAGCCGGGCATGTTGACTGATTTTATTTAATCACACCAGTTTGGTTGTTGGTTCCCTTGCCTCATATACATTGTGTTTTCATTATTTCATGTGAATTATATATTGCTTCCGTGTGTAACTCTGAGCAGGGCTTGTTTGTTGATTCAAGTGGAGTCAAATCTGCTTGATTCTGCTTGTATCTCCCCTGCCCCTGCGTCAAGTGGTATCAAAGCGAGTTCTTTCTTGTGGATTGGATCGTGGAGAACCTTGTTGGATTGGTTGTAGAGTGGCAGATCTGAGATCTGACCTATAACTTGCAGAAGGTTACGATCTTGCTGGAACCTGATTGTCAAGATGGTTCGTGGTAGAGGAAATGATAATGCTATCATGGATATGTTGAGGCAGATTGCAACTAGGCTTGAAGCTGTAGAGACAGCCCAGAGAAGAGGCGCACATCTTGAAGATGTTAGTGATGAAGAAGAGGCAGCACCTAATCTTGAACCTGAAGTTGAAGAAGATGAGGAAAGACTCTTGAGAGTTTTGTCTAATGCTAACTTCAGATCTACAGTTGAAGTTGCTTGCTATGATGGAAGACTTGAGACCGATGCACTTTTGGATTGGATCTCTAAGATGGATAAATACTTTGAGTATGAAGGTACTCCTGATAATAAGAAGGTTAAGATAGCAGTCACAAAGTTGAAAGGTTATGCATCTCTTTGGTGGGATCATTTGCAAACTGAGAGACAGAAGAGAGGAAAAGAAAAGATCAAGACATGGATGAAGATGCTTGGAAAGATGAAGAAGTTTCTTCCAACTAATTACCAAGTTAGTTTGATGAGAAAAATGCAAAATTCGAGACAAAAGGACATGAGTGTGAAAGAATATATTGAGGAATTTTACAAGTTGGATATCAGATCTGGACATGTGGATGATGAAGTTGAGAAGGTGGCTAGATATCTGAATGGCCTGAGGACATCGATTCAAGATGAGATCAGCTATGTTAAAATAGATAGTGTGGAAGAAGCATACCAATTTGCTTTGAAGGCAGAAGAGCGATTGACAAAAAGACATGATCAAAGACAAAGAGGAAGAGGTGGCAGATTTCAGAGAAGTAGAAGTAGATCTTATGGAGAAGTAGCAGATCTGACAATGTAGTGCAAAATAAATGATGGAAAGATGAACCTGCTGGTAGAAGAGGTAATTACTCTAGAGGTAGCTATACTGGTTACTCTAGGAATAACAATAATGGGAAAAGAGAAGAGAAATCTTGGTTTAGAGGTACTTGTTACAAATGTGGTGAAGAAGGACATAGAGCCTTTGAATGTACTAACTCTGGAAAGAAGATTGAAGGTAATGGCAGAAACAATTTGTCTTGTGAGGAAGTTGAGGAATTATCTAATGAACCTGAACATGGTGAAAACTTGATGCTAAGAAGGATCTTGTGGAATGAAGAAGCTGATGAGGAACCTATTCTGAGGAAAAGTTTGTTCTGAACCAGATGTAAGATCGTTGATAAATGTTGCAAGGTAATCATTGATAGTGGAAGTTCTGATAATTTGGCATCCGAAGAGCTGGTTAACAAATTGCAATTGCAGAGATTGAGACATCCTAAACCTTACCATATTGCTTGGATTTAGAAGGAGCATAAACTACTTGTAAGTGAACAATGTCTTGTTAAATTCAAAATTGGAAGTTATCATGATGAAGTTTTGTGTGATATTATGCCTATGGATTGTTGTCATATTCTTTTGGGTAGACCTTGGCAATATGATAGGAAAGCTTTGCATGATGGTAGATTGAATCAATATACTATTTGGATGGATGGAAAGAAACAAGTATTATTTCCTTTAGTAGAGAAGTTTGAGGAAAGTCATTGTACTACAATCAGAGTATGCTTGGTTGAAGGTAAAAAGTTTGCAAGAGAAATGAAAGAACATAATATTTGTTTTGCTTTAATTCCAAGGAAAACTGAGAAACAAGATGAGTTAGAACATGCACCTGAGGTTAAACCTTTGTTGACTGAATTTCATGATTTCATTTCTGATAATGTACCTGATGGTTTACTGCCTATGAGAAGTATAAGTCACTGTATGGATTTGATACCTGGAGCTAGTTTGCCTAATAAAGCACCACATAGGTTGACACCTGATGAAAAGATTGAGTTGAATAGACAAGTGCAATAATTGCTTGAGAGAGGTTTGAATAGGGAAAGTTTGAGTCCTTGTGCAGTACCTGCTGTGTTAGCACTGAAAAAGAATGGAGAATGGAGAATGTGCACTAATTCTAGAGTTATAAACAAGATAACAGTAAAGTACAGATTTCCTTTGCCTAGGATGGATGACATAATGGATAGTTTGAGTGGAGCAAAGTATTTCACAAAGATAGATTTGAAGAGTGATTATCATCAGATTAGGATTAGAGAAGGGGATAAATGGAAAACTGCTTTTAAGACTAATGAAAGTTTGTATGAATGGTTGGTTATGCCTTTTGGTCTAACTAATGCACCTAATACTTTCATGAGGCTAATGAATGAAGTTTTGAAAAGATTCTTGGGTAAGTTTGTGATTGTATATCTTGATGACATTTTGATATTCAGTAAGAGTAAGGAAGAACATCTTGAACATATCAAACAAGTATTGCAGAGATTGAAGGAAGAAAAATTGCTGATTAATTTGAAAAAATGTTCATTTATGAAAGAGGAGATTGTGTACCTTGGTTTTGTAATTTCAGCTGATGGATTGAAGATGGATCCTAAGAAGGTGAGAGTTATACTTGATTGGCCTACACCAGAGAATGTTGGAGAGGTAAGATCATTTCATGAATTGGCAAGTTTTTATAGGAAGTTCATCAAAAATTTCAGTTCTATTTGTAATGCTATGACTGAAACTATGAGAGGAGATAAAAGGGATTTCAAATGGACACATGGAGCACAAAAGAGTTTTGAAACATTGAAACAAAGAATTGCAAAATTACCTACACTTGTTTTGCCTGATTTTAGTAAAGTTTTTCAAGTTGAATGTGATGCTAGTGGAAGTGCAGTAGGAGTTGTTTTGAGTCAAGAAGGAAGACTTGTAGCTTTCTTTAGTGAAAAGTTGAATGATGCTAAGAGAAAATATTCAGTTTATGACTAGGAATTCTATGCTATTGTTCAAGCTTTGAAGAAATAGAGATATTATTTGATGTCTAAAGATTTTGTGTTGTATACTGACCATAAAGCTTTGTAGTATTTGAGAAGTCTAAATAAATTGAATCAGAGACATATGAAGTGGGTTGAGTTCTTGCAGAATTTTTCCTTTTCATTGAAGCATAAAAGTGGACAATCAACTAAAGTTGTTGATGCCTTGAGCCGAAGAAGAAATTTGCTGACAGAAATGAGAGTTGAGGCACTTGGTTTTGATGATTTGAAGTGTTTGTATGAAACTGACCTTGATTTTGCAGAGCCTTGGAAAGCTTGTAAGGAACAAATAGTGAGTGATAAGTGGACTGATTATTTCATTCAAGAAGACATGTTGTTTAAAGGAGTTCAGTTGTGCATACCTAGAGGATCTATGAGAAAGAATATAATAAAGGAGAAACATAGTGGTGGACTTGATGGACATTTTGGGATTGATAAGACTGTGAAATTGATTTCGGAAAGATACTTTTGACCACAAATTTATAGAGATGTACAGAGAATGGTTAGAGGTTGCAGAATTTGCCAAACAGCAAAAGGAACTAGTCAGAACGTGGGATTGTATACACCTTTGCCTGTACTTGATAGACCTTGGGAAGATGTGAGTATGGACTTTGTTCTTGGATTGCCTAGAACTCAGAGAGGTAATGATTCTATTTTGGTAGTGGTTGACAGATTTTCAAAGATGGCTCATTTCATACCTTGTAAGAAGACATCTGATGTATTACATGTAGCTGAATTATTCTTCAAGGAAGTGGTAAGATTGCATGGTTTGCCGAAAACTATTATTTTAGACAGAGATACTAAGTTTACTGGTTACTTTTGGAAAACACTTTGGAAGAAGATGAATATAGAATTGAAGTTTAGTTCTACATTTCACCCTCAGACGGATGGACAGATTGAAGTTGTGAACAGAAGTTTGGGAAACTTGTTGAGATGTTTAGTGTTAATACTTTACCGGTTACTGAGAGGGGGGGTGAATCAGTAAAAACTATCTCGGATGCAATTTAAAACTTGTAAACAGATTCTTGAATGTAAAATAGAATGTAAACAATCATTCACAAGCATAAACAAAATCACACAAATCAACTAAAGTATTTATACGTGGAAACCCTCAGTTAGAAGGAAAAAATCACGGTGAGACAGAGCTCACAACTTCACTACTGCAGAATGAAGGCGCCTTGTTAGGAGCTTACAAAAGCACTGATTAAAGTGCTACCCAGTTAAGGGATTTTACAAAAGATCTGTTAAGATCTGAGCCCTGTTAGGAGCTGCCTGGTTACATGACTTTGAACATCAACAAAGATGCTACCCTGTTAGGGGATTTTACAAAGAACCGATTAGGTTCACCCTGATAGAGGGATTTTAATATGCTTTCACTCTTTATAAAAGCAATGATCTATTATGACACTGATTGTCTGATTAGATCATACCTGTTGATCTCATCTTCGGTTTGCCTAGTTGTTGATCTCTCTTTCTTTCTTCATCTCTGTGCCTGTAGCACTCCTCAGAAGATATCTCTCCTCTGCTCTATGCAATCATCAACTATCAACAACAACCCTCTTTGCATCCTATGACCTATATTTATATAAGAGTTCATCGTAATGAAACTCTTAACTCATAGAACCGTTAGGCTGCAAACTCCGCAATAAATCATGCAATCAGCAAAAAGCTATGCGCTTTGATCTGGAGTTTACCTTACAAAACATCCGCAGGAATAAAGCTAACTCATTTAAAAAAGCTAACTCCACTTCTAAGTGGTGGATGTCCCGTATAATCCAGCTTTTAACTCAAATTGATCCACTAAATCCGGATCGGATCTATCTTGCAGTTAGATTAGTATACCCTTATACCCGGTTTGTCCTTGTATGCTTCATAAGACCGGTATTGAGTACTTGGTTCGGTCTACCGGTGCATCTATCGAAATAGTCAACCGGTGCATACACTCTATTGCTTGTCTACCAGTGTCTTCTAAGTGTTGTGAGTGACCGGTGACCCCTTACTGGTGCATAGTGTTTGTGGATGTACACTAATGACAACTTAATATTGCTAACAATCTTCCCCTTTGTCATTGGTGGCAAAACTATGCACAAACTTCACTCACTTACTAATCACAGTGCCTTGTACCAATAGAACACTTCTTCCCTTGTTCCGGACTTCCCTTGACTGAGTGCTCCAGGTGAAAGTTCTGCACTAATCCTATTTGCTCATTCTTAATCCTGTTTGCTCATTCTTTGTGTATCTTGTCTGCTCATTCTTAATCTTGTCTGCTCTTTCTTTGTGTATCTTCTTCCCCTTTTTGCCTCCATAGGACAGAGTAATGTGTTTCTTCAAAGTTGAAGCTTAGTGAAGATATCCTTATATATTGTTCTAGTTGAGTGAAGGAATGGTGCCCACTGACCGCTTACATATTCTGTATTTTTTTGGGCTGTTGTAAGAGAAACAATGATATTCTCCATGTCTTCTATAGTTTTGTAGGCTAGTTCATTGATTAGAGCTTCTGTAGAATTTGTTGTTAGATTCATGATGTCAAATGTTGGAGCTAAAAACATTTGAAATCCAATGATATCTTGGATCCGCTTATTTTTCTCTTCAGCAATTTTCTCAGTGCAAGAGTTAAACTTGTCATTTCTTTGCTATAGGATGTTGCAGTTTTGTTCTTAATATCAAACTGAGAGGACAAGGCTTTAATCTCTTATGTTATCTTGACAGACTTTTCTGACAGATCTTGCAAAAACACTTCAAAGTTTGATGTTATGCTCATCAAACTTCTTGCTTCTTGAAGTTGTTGTAGAATTCTCAGGTTGGTTGTCACATTCACTTTGATATCTTCAACCTATTTGTGGAGTATCTCCACTCTTTTCTTCTTGTAGTGGTCGATCGCCACTGTTTCCAGATCTGTGAGATCCTCACCGATTGCCTGTGCCAACACTTCTAGCTGATCGATGACCAGTTCATCGCTATCTACGTCAGTATCAGGAACGAAGTTGCACAGAATGTTCTTTACAGTGGTTAGGACCATGTCCTATTTTCTTTTGGTCAACTCTTTGAGCTGCTTGGTTGTCATCTTGCTGATGTCTACCACTGTATCGGTGATTTTACTCCTTTTTGCTTCCTTCTCCTCGGCAAATGACTTCCTTTTAGAAGAGGATCTTGGAATGTCTTCTTGTTCTTTTTGTCCTTGCTCTTGCTCCGGTTTGAGTTGCTCAGTGTGGACTGGGATGTCTTCGTCTTGTCCCTTATTATCTTCTGTTCCTTGATGAGCTCTGTTCTCCGGTTGAACTTCTCCTTCTGGTAGATTTTGCTCTGCAGGAGGTTTTTCCTCGGTCTGAGCTTCTTCTTTTGGTTGCTCATTGACTTCAGCATCTTGTTCTTGTTCTCCCAGTGGGACTTCTTTTTGTTGTTGCTCCTCAGCTGTATGAAGTTCTCCCATGGGTATATCAATTCTGCCTCTTGTTCAACATTTATTTGTGCATTAGTCATGAACTCTTCTGTTTGAGCTTTTTCCTTTTCATTAGAAGATGCTTCACCAGTTGTGGATCTGACCAGTGGTGCTTGCATTTGTGCAGTTTGATCCTGAGGACCTAGTTTATCCAATGCACTGAAGTCATACTTAAGCCAGTAGTCTAGAGTCGCTTTGTAGACTCGATTCTCATATCCGTTTAATATCTCTGCAACTCTGTCTAATGTCTTTAGGTTCATGGATGCTTCTTCTAATAGAAGCTTTATTCTCTCTTCGCTCAATCCAGGTCTGACCTTAAGCAATGTTTCCCTTGTGATTCTGGTGTTTATGCCTAGACCGGTTTGCCATTTTGATTGTATCCTGTTGTTTAGTTCTGGTGGGAACTTGGACTTGTAGTCTCTTGGAGTCCTATGATAATCCATGAAAGTTTCTACTATCCCTACAATTAGCTTTTGTTTGTCCTCTTCATCTAGTACACTGTACCACTTTGCAGCATTGTCCATTTCTCCAAAGTCCATTACCTCAGTAATTATATCATCAACATGCATAGGTTTAATGTTACCTTTGCTTGGAGAAATGAGAACTATTGGGTTTGCTGCCTGATCTTTGGTTAAGTCCACTAATATCGGTGCTTCTTCTCCAAGTACTCCTTTCCCTTTACCAGTGTCAGCTGCAGGTTTAGCTGTTATTCTTTGAGCTGCTTCTTATTCTGCTTGCTGTTGGGTCTGAAGAAGTTTGGTCCATATTGCTACTTCTTCACTATGTACTTTATCAACTTCTCCAATAAGCATGAGGCCTATCCTTCTTATAGTTGCAAAAGTTTTCTGATGAAGTTCAGCTTGTTCTGTGGCTTCTTCTAGAGTAAGGTGATTTTGGACCTCTAGAAGAGTTCTTATCCTTAGCTCCTTTTTTCTATCTTCTGAGGCTTTCCACTAGTCTTCAATATTTTGTAGAAGATGTTTAGGTAGAGTTGTGTGAAGTCCACTGGGATGAAGATTGAATTTATGAAGGCAGAACGCTATGGCTTCTTCAATTTTTTCCTTTGTCTTCATCATTAGCTAGTTCATATTTTCTTCTAACAGAACCTAAATTCCCAAATTCTTTCAGTCCTGCCACAATTTCGTCAACTGTCGGCTTGGCTTTTCTAGGTGGATCCTCCTTTGCCATTTTATCAGTTTTCTTCTTTCTAACAAGAGGAATTGTTTCCTCGGTCTCTGTCTCTTCTTGATCCGTCTCTTGGGTACTCTGTACCTATTCAGCTTTCTTCCCTCTACCCTTGGGTTGCTCTGACGACTTCTTTTTAGGTGTGGGGGTCCTTTTGTAGACAATCTTGATTGGTGCCCTTTTTGACAGATTCTGAAGAATCTCAGTATACGTACTAAACCGATTGGCACCGAGATCCAAATTTGCATCATTTAAGGCATCGACATATGCCTTAGCAACTTTGGCACAGATCTCGTAACCCAGCTCAGGAGCATATACATCTCTCGGTTCCACTGCTTGAATGATGCAGTTGTTGGTGGTAACGAGAAAGCATACATCGTCCTTGTAATGCTCAACTATAGTTGATGACACCCTTTCTCTTGCGTGCATTTTCAGTTGAAATTCTTCGAAGTGTTTAGTCATTGCACCTCTTAACTAGTCTCCCAGTTGATTGGCCATCTCTGTGATTTGATGCATAACCGGTCTATCGGTTTTCCATACAACTTCACTGATTCCCGGGAAAAAGTTAGAATAGAAAAAATATAGACATACTAGTAGGATCCCGTACTTCATTGACTTCTTCCTTACGACTCCGAGGTTCTTCATATTTTCAAATATTTGGCTTTGGAGCATTGCACAGATGTCGTATTGGGCATTTTCGTGCATAATGCGGTGCACAACGTGATTTGCACCACCTGGTATGCTGTTGAAGTTGCTTGACTGATACACCTTGTATCCAAGAACAACAGACGCAAACCGAACTCCACCATCCTCAATGTCGTTTACAGTCACGAGTCGACCATTAGGCTTGGACTTAGTCAATTTGTTGACGACATTGGCGATGGTCCTTAGGGTTAGAGCTTGCCCCCGATTGTTGTATCCAGTCACTCTGTGCAAATCGTCTTTGGTGATAGGAATACATACACCTCTGTTGAGCCAGAAACCTGGTTTGTGAAGTCGACTGAGAACAAGTCGAATCACATCTCCATGGAAGATGGACGGGTAGTAAACTCCATTGATGAGTCCAGATGATATCAGCTTGGCATACTTATCTAGGAGTTTCCCCTCTTCACATAGTGACACATTCTCCTTGAATATACGTTTCACCCAATTCTTCCTATTTCGCGTGAATGCATGTTGTAACGTCTTCAGTTAGGAGGACTCCTTTTGGTACAGACAAGAGCGCCCCAACCATGTCGTTTTCTCTGTTCTGAATTGGCGCGATATCATAAGCAGGTCGTTCAATTTGATCTCCCCTGACCAGCTCTATGTTAGCAGATGATGAGGCCATTCTTGCTAACCAGTAACTTGCAGAAAGTAGCTTGGATCGCTTTTGCAAATAGTGATTCTCAGTGATCAAAGCGTGAGAATAATACTTAGCACAAGAATTCATAAATCACAAAGTAAGTAAAGTGAAGACTTGTGAGTAATTCTCCTTTCTTTTATAGAGTTAGGTTATAATGGTAATTACCAAATGGTAACTATTTGTTAAATTACTACAGTAATAAATGCCTTACCTAACTTTTCTTTTGTTTTCCCAACCGGTTGATTATAATTTGCCTTACCGGTTTACATTGCAGATTGAGTGAGTCTGACTCTCACTGGTCATACCGGGAACGGTAGAGGATCTACCAGTTCCCTCTAAGCCTTCACGGCTCAGTTTGCTGATGAAATATTGCCATCAGCAAATGGTGATCTTTCCTTTGTCTTCTCTTCAGCGGAGCTCTTTGATTCTTTTAGGAACCAAATCTGTTTAACTGTTTTCACAGTCTTCTCTTCCTTGTTGGTCTTTTCTTCAGGTTTAACCATTTCCTTTTCCTTACTGGATAACCGGTTCCTGCACTCTTTGGCTTTGTGTCCAATTTTGTTGCAATGATAGAAAACTATCCCGGTTGTCTTCCCTGGGTTCATTCTTCTTGTGTTGGTTGGCTTGTCCCAAGAGTTCATTCTTCTTGTGTAATTGTGTAATCCACAGTTCATACAGTTGACTGTACTCCGATTCTTGTTTCTCTTGGTGAATACCGGCTTTATGGATCTAAATGCCATTGTCTTGGATGTGCACTCTTCTGCCTTGTGTCCAAATTTGTTGCATGCATAGCAGTAGCCCCTGAAGCTTCCCTTGCTACTACTGAACACAGATATGGGACTGGACCAACACTCACTGGTCTTGTGGCTATTTTTACAGCAGTTCTTGCAGTGACTATTGTTGGTCCTTACCGGTGCATTTCTGCAGTTATTAGTTTTATGACCCGGTTTCCCATAATGCTTGCAAGATGCGTTAAAGATATTCTTACCTTTTTGTGCCAACAGTTTCTTCTTATCCTTCTTGATTGCTTTTACCCTAGAAGACTCACCATTCTCTTTGGTAACTTCACCGGTGAATCCAAGACCGGTTTGATCTTTATGACTTCTTTGAGCTTTAAGTTGCTCATCAAGCTTGGTCGAACTTTCATTGTATTTCCTCAGAATTTCATTTGTTTCTTCAAGTTGGTTCATCTGTTCCCTCAGTTGATACAATTCTAGAGACAGTCTATTGCATGCTCCATTCCTGTCATGCCAGCCTTTCTGCATGTGAGCATTTTCTTGGGTGACACTCTGCATGTCTTCTTGAAGTTGTAGAATGATAAGTTCATTCACCCCTACCGCTTCCACTGCCCGGTCCCTTGCTTTCTCAGAGGCTGTCAAAGACTTGACTGCTGAGTTCCTTTCATCTTCAGCTTTTCTCTTTTTCTTGATTAGTTCAGTCATCCTCAGGGCATTGTCCTCTTGGTCTCTCTTAAGATTAGAGATCTGATCAGTCAGGATCTGATTCTTTTCCATGAGTTCAGATATTGCCTCCTCAGCTTCATCAGATCCACTCTGCCCAGAGAGTTCATCAATGGTTTCATTGCTCTCATTTAACTGTAATGCTAGCTCCTTTCTCTTTGCAAGTGATCTCCTCAATCTATTCTCCAGAGATGCAATGATGTCATTGACTTCCTCGAGCTGTTTCTGATACCGGTAAACTTCCATGATCTTTCTCTCAAGCTGTTAGGCTTAGTAGTATAAAGAACCGATGAATCTGATACCAATTGTTAATACTTTACCGATTATTGAGAGGGGGGGGTGAATCAGTAAAAACTATCTCGGATGCAGTTTAAAACTTGTAAATAGATTCTTGAATTTAAAACAAAATGTAAACAGTCATTCACAAGCATAAACAAAATCACACAGATCAACTCAAGTATTTATACGTGGAAACCCTCAGTTAGAAGGAAAAAACCACGGTGAGACAGAGCTTACAACTTCACTACTGCAGAATGAAGGCACCTTGTTAGGAGCTTATAAAAGCACTAATTAAAGTACTACCCGGTTAAGGGATTTTACAAAAGATTTGTTAAGATCTGAGCCTTGTTAGGAGCTGCCTGGTTACAAGACTTTGAACATCAACAAAGATGCTACCCTGTTAGGGGATTTTACAAAGAACCGATTAGGTTCACCCTGATAGAGGGATTTCAATATGCTTTCACTCCTTATAAAAGCAATGATCTATTTTGACACTGACTATTTGATTAGATCATACTTGTTGATCTCATCTCCGGTTTGCCTAGCTATTGATCTCTCTTTCTTTCTTTATCTCTGTGCCTGTAGCACTCCTCAGAAGATATCTCTCCTCTGCTCTATGCAATCATCAAGTATCAACAACAACCCTCTTTGCGTCCTATGACCTATATTTATATAAGAGTTCATCATAATGAAACCCTTAACTCATAGAACCGCTAGGCTACAAACTCCGCAATAAATCATGCAATCAGCAAAAAGCTATGTGCTTTGATCCGGAGTTTACCTTACAAAACATCTGCAGGAATAAAGCTAACTCCTGTTAAAAAGCTAACTCCACTTCTAAGCGGTGGATGTCCCGTATAATCCGTCTTTTAACTCAAACTGATCCACTAAATCCGGATCGGATCTATCTTGCAGTTAGATCGGTGTACCCTTATACCCGATTTGTCCTTGTATGCTTCATAAGACCGGTACTGAGTACTTGGTTCGGTCTACCGGTGCATCCATCGATATAGTCAACCGGTGTATACACTTTGTTGCTTGTCTACTGGTGTCTTCTAAGTGTTGTGAGTGATCGTTGACCCCTTACCGGTGCATAGTGTTTGTGGATGTACACTAATGACAACTTAATATTGCTAACATTTAGTTGAAGATAAGCCTGCTAATTGGGATTTGGTTTTGGCACAAGCGGAGTTTGCATATAATAATTCTGTGAATAGAAGTACTAAGAAGACACCATTTGATATTGTTACTGGATTTCATCCTAAGGGAACCACAAAGTTGAGAGATTTACCTACTGAGACAAGAAGAAGTGCTGAAGCTGAGGATTTTGCAGTCTTCATGAGAACTTTACATGACGGAGTCAAAAAGAATTTGGAGGATAGTAATCTGAAATATAAACAAAGAGCAGATAAGAGAAGGAGACATAAATCTTTTGAAGTTGGAGATGAGGTTATGATTCATTTGAAGAAGAATAGATTTCCAGTTGGTACCTACAACAGGCTGAAAATGAAGAAGTTTGGACCTTGTAAGATTCTGAAGAAGTTTGATAGTGGAAATGCTTATGAAGTGGAATTACCAGAGGACATGGATATATCACCTATATTTAATATTGCTGATATCTTCGAGTACTTTGAATCAAATGATGAGATAGAAGATGATCTGGATTATCCTAAGAAGAATAGAGACAGCATTGAGAAGATCTTGAATAGTAGAGTAAGCAAGAGTACAAGAGGAAAAGACTACATGGAATACCTAGTTCAGTGGAAAGACAAGCCAGTTGAAGACAGTTCATGGATTACACAAGTTGAGTTGGATCTTTATGATTCAGGTCAAAATATGTGCAGTGCCTGATGTGGACATCAGTTCTTTATTTACCCTAGGTGTCTGATGCAGGAGCATCTTGGGTCTTTGAGCAATCTTGCATCACCAAAAATATTTCCTATTTTCCTGTACTTGTATGATGTTTGTTTTGAAGCCATTGCTGTTGTTGGTTTCTTGCCTTGCGAAGTTAATGCAGTGTTGAAGACCTAATCTTGAGCGTTCTCCTAAGAGCGCACGTCCTAATTCATTTGGATCTAGAAGTTATCGCCATTTTCCTCGGGTATCGATTTTTTGTCAGTTTCGCATGAAACGTGGAGTGTTTAGCCTTGCGCGGTTCCTTATGAGAAAATTTGATCTTACGAAGTTCAGGATATGTTCTTGGATCACGTGTGGACCTAAATGTAACTTCACAGCGTGTTGTGTTACTTCTTTCTTAGTTTTTGGTTTCTCTCCCTAAGTGGACCTATAATGTAATTAAATGCCTGATTGGCCGACTTGTGGCTTAGCTGGCTATATAAGAAGCTTAGGCTGTTTAGTTGTAGAGAGGATCGGGGATGGTAGAGAGTAGTAGAAGTAGAAAAGAAGATAATATGCGAGCTAAGACTCTGAATTCATAATTCTCTTTGTAGAAGGCCGAAAGCCGGAAGGCCTCATAGCCGGGCATGTTGACTGATTTTATTTAATCACACTAGTTTGGTTGCTGGTTCCCTTGCCTCATATACATTGTGTTTTCATTGTTTCATGTGAATTATATATTGCTTTCATGTGTAACTCTAAGTAGGGCTTGTTTGTTGATTCAAGTGGAATCAATTCTGCTTGATTCTGCTTGTATCTCCCTTGCCCCTACATCATAACTCTATGCCAATGAGTCAAAGATAATAAAGTGTCACCCAAAACCATTCTTACCACATATAACATGACCATTGAACTTGATTTAAATAAACTTTAACCTATCATTTGTCACCTCTCTCATCAACGCAATTTGCCTTTTCTTGGCCTTAATACACACTGTGGAATCCATCTTCTCTAAAATGATGCACAAAAAATGAAGACATTTTAATCATCCTTCTCAATTGCCAATGAGCTGAATTCACGATTAATGAATCCCCTTTGCTCATTAACACCATGTGCTAGGATTGATGGAAAGCATTCCAAAGTAAAATTGATATTCTTTCATTATAAATTTGTTGGATTCAATCGATTTGTCAAAAATGAAATATCAGGAACAAAGTGTTGCTAGATATTATTAATCCTGATCAATTTGATAGATTGATGCTTTCATTCTTTCATCCTGATATTAACCAGCTGTCGTGATATTAATTCTGTGACATGTCAATTGCCACATTGGCTGGCTAGCACATCCACTGCATCATTGGCCTCAGGATAAACAAGTTCAATGCAAAAATCCAAGACGGTCTTGATCAATTCCCATCATTTTAGGCAACATGTTACTAAGTTTCCAATTTGTTGTGTATTTTTTTCCTTAGGGCATTGACTATTGTTTGGGAACCCCTCTAAATTTGGATTTTATTTGAGCTAAGATTTTTGCAAAGGTGAAGACCAAATAGAATTGCTGCTTCTGCCTCGGCTTTGTTATTGGTTCTATTTGGAAGCTTTTTGGCCACTGCCCCAATCATCCTGCCATTGTGGTCTCTTATTATGCAATTTGCCCCTGATGGATTGGGGTCTCCCCTTGAGGCCTTATCAAAGTTTAGTTTATACTAACTCTCCTCTAGGAGCGTCTATTTCACATCCACTCTCTCAATACAGAAGAATGAAGGGGAACTATTAATCCAACACAGGATTTTTAATCTCATTATCCTATATAATGAATGTATCCCAAGTGCTTGAATTTGTGCCGCGTTATTTTCCACTTCAACAATAGCATTCTTCAATTTACTGAAGAAGATTTTAATATATTTACATTGACAATGAATTATGAAAACAATTAAATTTTTATATTTGTTAATATATTCACCTCAATTCAACTTCAATGATGTGTATTAAAGATCTATAATATATGCAATAAATGATTTATCAATGCTATCATATAATTATTTGAAATTTCCCTACCTTTATAAACTCTCCTCTTGCTGTTTGGCCATCCACAGTCCCTTGCTGTCCCATGCCAAAAACTTGATGGAACATAGCCACAAAAAACAATGATGGGATTTTTGAGATCATTGTCTATCCAGGGATCAAAATGCACCAGTGACTGTACAGATCTATTTTGATTTTCAATTTAATTAATAAATACAGAAAAAGAACAGTTAACAGAACATTATGATCTCTGGATAGAGCTTCCAACAGGCTATGCCAAAATTGCAAGGACTGGTCTTCCAATGGTTGCAAGCCCAAATTTAAATTCCATTGCTGGAAACCGCTACCATTATCATCATAACTAGTACTGAACCTGCAGAGTCCTCTAGGCCTTCAAGCTGCATGCCTTCAATAACTTTTGCTTTTCTCATAGAGTGAATCAAGTTATTATTTTCCAACTGCGGAGTTTTGTAGCCACTTCCAACTTCAAGTAAACCCTTGTGATGAGAAATAACTAAATTCTTGATAGCTAGGCACATTTCTTGAGAGAAATCCATGAGGTTGCCCACATCCTTGATGATATCCTGAAATTCTGCTCATTGTCATAATCAACTGCCCAAACATCACATCCAGCAGAATCCCCTGCACCTGCTCAAGGTATTGCGTTACTTCCTCTATATATTCCACTGATTGCACTATAAACTCATCCAACAACCACACACACCCATAGCTTGCACTTCTGCAGCCAGTTTTGCCTTAAAAGTTAAATCCGCCAGAATTGATGAATGGGAGGGAAGTGAACCTTTGTCCTCAATTCAGTCACTATCTAGAATACATTATATCAGCTTCATCATGGATGGGTTCAAGCATTTAAATATATTTCATAATCTATGATAAGATGCATTGCCTTTAAGAGGGTCCCTGGGTGAGCCCATTCCTCTATGGGCCATGATATAGAATCCTAAACCCAGCCCCACACACTATGCTGTTAACACTGAGAGCTTGCAAATAGAAATCCAACACACCAGTGGCACAAAAATATCAAATGAAGATTGTCCATTTGTTAAGCACTATCTACCTAAACACAAAGAGATCAATATAGACAATAATACCAAGAGAATCAAATTGACACTTAAGTTTAGAGGCACAATACCAGAAAACCCTATACAACAAACCTGTGTCTTAATAAAAGGCTTAAAGAATGAGAGCATCACCCTATCAAATTGATCAGCATTCATGCCACAAGAAAACCACATGAGCCAAGGTACAAAACTGCTCTGATACCATTGTGGTTCATAACTAGCATAGATGTTCCATAATCAACTCATCAACACAAATCCTAACCTCTATGAATCTGATTAACTAAATATGTTTGAAGTCATCTAAGATTTATGGTTAGGAAAACAATTCTGTGCTTTAGAATTGCAATGAGTAAGTTCTGAAATTGTTGTAGTGCTGTATGACATGAATTGAATGCAAACAAAAAACTAATGAGTAAAAAAACAAAACCTCATACAAGAGATTACTCTAGAGAAATCCAATTGCAAAAACTCCTGAAGAGTGTGGTTATGCCTCCTCATGCTACAATCTTAATGGAAGATTTACAAGCCGATCTTCCTCAATGAGGTATCCAAGAACATTATGGGGCTTGATAGGACTTACTTCTACTACTCAATTTACTGCAGCTAAATTACTCAGCTGTACATACATGCTACAACTCCAAACTCTGAATTAGGATGACTTGCATTACACCCAAGGGTTGTATATATACAAGATATCAAGAATTGAACTGAACAGAGATCAAAAATCAGAAGAGGCTTCAAAAAGATGGAATTTCAAATGCTCAGGCATCTGTGTATCCATGTGAGCCTGCTGTTTTGTCACATGCGGGATAGGTTGAGATACACAAACACACCTGGATGATCCTGTTCTGTGAATCTGTACAGTACAGGCTTGACTGTATCAGAACATGCTTGATAAGTTCAGTTGCAGCCAATCCTATCAAATATGGACTATCACATCCGGCTATAGCCATAGGGTGTCCTGTTCACACTTGAATTCCATCTTCTTCATTTTGCCCTTGCACTGGCATGCAAATTTGTGTTAGGAGAAAGTATGAGTATCAAGCACCTTAGTCATACAAAATGGTAAATGAACTTAGTGACATTGCTTGAACTCCATTAAATTGTATTCATGATCTGACTCAGATCATCAAACCTCACAAATCATTTTTTCTCCAAAAATATTGAAGAAACTTCTTCATTACTACTTCCAAAGTGGTAAACATAACCTATTTTAAGGTTGTCTATTGGTGACCATGAAAATGTTGCCAGTATGGCTGGACAGCGATATCTTTAACATATAGTGAAGCTGAATTTAATGTTGGGTTTACATTTTACCCGTGTACAAGTGCTAAACCATGGCTTTTTAGTTTTTATCTCAAATTTGTTTGACATTTTCTTTATTTTCTTTATTTTATATTTGATAAATTTCCATGCCTGTACTATGAGAATATGTAACTGTAGAATACAGTGTCATGAATTTTGTACACTGTTTTACAGAAATGATGCAGGAGCTTCAAACAGAGACATAACTGTACTTAATTGATATAATATATTAACAGATATGTTTGCTAAATGCAGGACAATTTAGCATTTGAGGCCAACAGAAAAAATTGAATTATAATTTATCTGCAAGCATGCCAAAATTTATTGTAGTGTTAGAAGGCAATTTAAAAAACAAATAAATAATCTTAACTTTTCAAATTAGCAGTGACTTGTGTGTTTCCCATCCAACCATTGAAGTAAGCTGATGAAATAAGGTCAAGCAACTTATAAAGAGCCCATGTCAAGATACATGCCAATAAATAAAAGATGTCATTTTGGTAACGTCTAATTTTAGAGTATATATGCAAGATATAGCTAGAAACCCTAAATCTGTTATGAAATATGGAATCAAATTAAATGACAAAGGCTTATCTGGAATTGTTTTTTTTTGTCACTTTTCCATCCAGTTGTTATTGTATTGATTGCAATGCTTTGGCACAATTATTATCAGAGGTCTGATTTATAATGGGTATGCAATATGCATATGTCAAATGGGCATAAATAAACTAATTTCAATCAGCTGCTAGTTTGGTATTGATGAAATATGAGGAAATGAGTTATTCATGAATTATGTTATGTGCTGAATTCAGAAGCCAAAGATGAAGCAATACCTAAATTCATTCCTTTCACTGGAGTTGGTAGGCGAGTGGATGGGAAGACTGTTCAGAATTCTGCAGGACCTGTAACTGCCTCTAGATCTACAAAATCCACATACCAAACTTTAAGTGGAAACTCGTCAGGTCTAAGATCCAAGTCCTCTGCTGCTGCAAAGCGTACATCAGACTCAAATGATGCTCAAGAAAAGGTATTTGCTTTCCTTTAGAGAGGACTTGAAAGCCTGGAGGTATTTAAGTTTGCAATTAAGTTATCTGAATTGTTGTTGTTCTTGCTGTTAGGCTTCTGCAAAGGACCTGGGCAGAGATGAGGTACCAAAGGAACCATCAAAGTTCCAGCCTTTTACCGGCAAGAGATATGTTTTGAAGGATTGATAAGAAGACGCACAGAACAATTTTATAGGCACTCTACATGGCATTCTATGCATGTAACTTGAATATCCTAAAGATGTTGGCATGTTGTCCTGTTGATGCCTATAATCCCTATGAAAACTTCTGGACATAAAAGTCTGTAAAAAAGAGGTAAAAAATGGATTCATGTCTATTTTTGCCAAAGACTAATAACATGAGACATATATGAAGGATTAGTGATGTGTTTATCGTACAAAAGTCAGAGATATGGAAATAGAGTTGATAAAATCGTTAAACAGCTAAACATTTACTGTAGTTTAGAATGGGCGAATGCATTTGCTTACTAAATACCGGATTAATTATAGACTGTTTTAACGGTGTGGGATAAATGCTTGACGAAATTCTGAAGATTTGTCAACATGGTAACGTTAGACTGAAATATACATATCACGACTTGCAAGTGGCTTCTCAAGTTATTGACTTAAAAAAATAAAAATGAAAATTGTTATTGACATTTTATAATTTTATATTGGTGAGGAGATGTAAACCTATTTCATGCTTTGGAAGTGCCTCCCTTTACCATTATATCACAATTAATTATCAAAAGTAAATATATAAATATAAATGTGTATATGTGGTTGAACTTATAGTGCTCTATAATTAAATGTGTGAAATGTTGCTTTTTTAAAATTCTAAATGTTTAAGTTGTAAAAGAAGTCTAATAAGTTTTAAAGAGAATAATACATAATTCTAAGCTACAATCACATGAACCACAATAATCCAATTGATGATGTTTAGGAATGTAGTCATGGGATTGAAATTAGTCAAATGAATCACTCCATCAATCATCACCATAAAGATTTGCACCCAATAATTGGGGCATCATGCAAGAGCACTCCTTCTAATGCTACTATGTGTAGGGCATGCTTAATATTGGACTTTTTTTTTTTACCATGCCAACCCTACTTAGCTTGCTACCAAGTTAAGATAAAGAAAATTAAAAAACCTAATATAAAAACCAAGTTATTTCTCCTTTTCATCATTAGAAGCCTCTTTCTCTATGGTTTAGTCAAATCGAGAGTGATATGATGTACTTGATGAACTCATAATGTTTCTTAATCAAATCTCTAAAATGTATTTCCTCCAAATATTCTAGGTACAAAAGAAACCCAATACAAGTAAGTCTAATAAAGATTAAAAAAAGAACAATATATATCATGAGCTAGAATAGTCCAAGTGACACTTATTAAATCAAGGGATTGTCAATATGAGGGAAGTTATGGGATTGAAACTAGTAAAAATGAACTACTACATAGTATTAATCATCATCATCAAGACTCACACCTAATAATTGGGATTTAAATGCAAGATCACTCCTCCTAAACCTACTCATCTCAAAATTGCTTAATAATTTGTAATTTTTTTACCACACCTACCTTGCTTAACTCACTAACCTATTACTATAAAGAAAATTACAACTATTATGATCTAAGAACATAAATTCATAATCAATTGTTTAGAGATGAATTCACTTCCTTCCTAATTATTCATATGCACATGTATGAATAGTTATCGGTGTATAATTTACATATATTTCATGTACAATGAGCTTAGGAAGAACAACATTGAATATTAGGTATAGAAGGAAAATAATGTACATATTATGCATTCAACATAACAATTATTTTTGATATTAGAAGCAACAAAAACCAGGGTGTTGTCCCTCAATACAAAGCTCCAAGGGCAACGACCAACAGACAAACATTGTCAGCACATTAACAACAAACAAACCAAAAAGAAACAGTCACCATGACTTCCCTCTATCAAAAACTAACCAGAGTCTAACTAAGCAAGCATCTATCCACATAGCTAAACAAACATTCAACATAACTATTGTTAAAGAGATACAACAAGAAAATTAATTATTTCAATGCTTGTTTATTATCCTCCAACTTTTTGAATAAAAAAGTTGCATGTTCATTAAAGAGACATGGTTATAGAATAGATTGAATATAATATGTATTATATTAATTTACATATTTTGTGTAGTCTATTGTTCCATACATAATGATTATTATATAGGTATGTGTTACTTTTTTGGTTTAAGTGGGACACTTACGATCAATATTATTGGGCATTTTTAATTTGTGTAATCAAAGGTTTGAGTATTAAAGGATGATGTTATGTAGATTCAAGTTGTTTTTTATTTTTTAATTAAATTTTCTATTATACATTTTTTATTGACATTTTTCTATATAATATAAAATTTTTTGTTGAAAGTTCAACTTCGGCTAAGAGCCAAGGACTGAGGGGTATCCATTCCACCAAAATCTGCTCGGGGCACGATCCTGACCTCATCCCTTATGGTGTCAAAGCCTTTGCACTCATCAAGACTTGATCTCTGGTGGGCTCATTGAGAACCAATTTTCTATGTAATATAATTTTCACTACAAATGAAAAATTGCTACTATTTCTTGAAATTTGATCATTAATTTTAATGTACATATTTTTCTATTGAATACTTCATTTATTATTAATTTTTGAATTAGTATTAACAAAAAAATTAAACTTATATTTTTTAACTCATTAATCTTGGCTTATATATCAAAATTATTATTATTTTATTGAAACAACGACATCCATGTGGATTATAGTACATTTTTAAAAAAATTTATCAACATTTGTTATTTTCCCTACAAGAATGACTAGAAGTCATTAATGTATTTGCAATTCATTATTGTTGGTGTAATTAAGGCATTTTATCTTGTTAATTCACTCCTAGGTGTGACCTAGGTACTAATTACACTTTACTTGAGCTTACGTAGGGATCGCATAGGAGCTTATAGGAGCATTTCCACTTTAGGTGGTATTATCATGCTATCACATTCAACTTTATGTGTTGACTTCACCTTTAACACACTTATTACTTTATCACTCTCCACTTTTGTCGCACATACTTTATTACACATTGGAGGATGATTCACCTCTAGTGGACATGTGATTCCACCTTAGATGGGTGATATGTTATAGTCTGATTATCATGTGATGAGATGACAGATCTTGTTATCGTCTCATTCACTCCTTTGTACTCACCTCTGCTATATAACTATGGGGTCTCCTATTTAATGATAATCTAGTATTTCATCCCAATTAAGTTGGTTCCAGTTGACTAAATCAATCTAGTCAATCCATTGTAAAGCATCTTGGTGAGAATATAGTTTATTCTTATCATATTCATTCTCTCTTATTATTGTGCTTTCCATTTGACTTCTAGATCTTGGTGGCTACCTTCATAGCCAAATATTACATGGTATCATAGTTGTTTTGAGCATCATTGGATAGCCTTTCAAGAGATTTGAGTGTATATTTTAGGGGATTTTGTAGGTTCCTCTTTGTGGCTTTCTATTGGGGGGCAATATTGGAGCTTGTTGGTGCCAATTAGAGGTTGTCATCACATCAGTGAGGTCTAAAAACCTCAAGATCAAATTTTGTTTCATCCAAATTGACACCAGAGGAAAAATCTATAGCCATTTGAAGTTTGGAGGTGCGACAACATTTCAGGCATCATAATTATACAGACAATTTTCAAACAGTGATATCTCAGCCATTCAAACTCCTTTTTTTGGCCATTTTTTTAAAATTTGGGGTAGTATTTTGTGTTCTACCTAGTGGTACAAGTGGCTTTTAATTTCAACATCAGAGTTTTTCATAAAATTGCATTATCCCATTTTTGCAAGTTCCAAGGCCTCATTCGGGCTCATATGAACTTATTTTCAGGTGCATTTTTAAAAAAAAGTGCATATTTTTTTTTGTATTTTGCAATGATGTTATTTATTTATAGCGACTATGATCAAACATTATATTTTTAGAATTTGGCTTATTTTTGTAGTTGTAATGCATAGACCTTATTTTGGTCTTTTGCATAGTGATCAAAGTCTCTTGTAGCCTAATTTTGGTAATTCTAATTACTAAAATGGAAAGTTCAAGAAAGAAAAAAAAATCCTTTACTATTTAATAGTTTTTTAGTAATAAAATATTAAAAAAAAACATTTTTATTAGTTTTTAAATAATAAATTGCAAATAAATATGCAAGTTGGGAACAAAATTTTGTCTTGTCCACCAACATACCTATCATGTAGCATTCTCCAACTAGTAGCCAGTGGGGCTAATTGTCTTCTATGTTTTCTTGGCATCATTCCAAATGAAGGCATCTTTTGCATCTTCTTTAGGGCATTCTTGGTGGAATCATCATCAGTTTCCATCTTTGCATCATTGTCATTTGATGTTGTATTCTCTTGCATGAGCTATGTTGTACACACACTAATGTAAGGTGCTATCCTTCTTTGTACTTTATCATTGATGACACATTTGATGTAATCTTCTTATACTTAGTAGATTACGAAGTGTCTTGTAAGACTTGGTGCATGGCTCCAATCGAGACTTAGAATGTACCAATATGCCATTAGTGAGTATCTAGTGTATGCTCAAGTAGGTGTCTTTGTGCCTCATCTTCATTATATTACAATGAGTGACTCATTACATTCCTCATTGACATTGGTACCTGATTTTGTCACACTATGGAATTCTTGGTGTAACATTGGCTCTATTTTCTTCCTATGGAGGAGTATTGGTTGTCATCTTGGACCATCTTTGCAAGAGATTCAACATTGGGGGGGCTTCATGTTCTTTCCTCTTCTCTCTTATGAGGGGAATTTGTCCTCATATGAGATTTTGTTCTCATCATTGAGAGAATGATGTGTTTTCATCTCTCTTTTGGTTGGGAGTTTTCTCCCATGTGCTTTTCTCCCTTTTTTCATTTGTGAGAGATTGCATTTTCATTTGTACATGGATCCCTAACATGACCTAGTTTCCAGGACTCATCTTGCATTGTTAGCTTTTGTACATTCTCCCTAAGTTACATTTAAGGGAGCGTGTTGGTGTAATTAAGGAATTTTACCTTAGTTAATTCACATCTAGGTACTAATTACACTTTACTTGAGCTCACTTAGGGACCACATAGGAGCCGTTAGGAGCATTTCCACTTTAAGTGGTATTATCATGTTATCACATTTCACTTTATGTATTGACTCCACCTTTAGTGCACACTTATCACTTTATCACTCTCCACCTTTATTGCACATGTTGCACATAATTTATTACACATTGGACGATGATCCACCTCTATTGGACATGTGATTCCACCTTAAATGGGTGATAATTTGGCCCTTGATAATCATGTAATAAGACAATGACATTTTTCATTGTCTCATTCACTCCTTTGTACTCACTTTGTCTATATAACTAAGGGGTCTCCTATGTAATGATAATCTAGTATTCCGTCCCAAATTCAAGTTGAGTCAATCGATCCAATCAATCCATTATATTGCATTCTTGGTGAGAATACAATTTATTATTATCATATTCAATCTCTCTTGTTATTGTGCTTTCCATTTGGCTTCTAGATCTTGGGTGGCTACCTTCATAGCCAAATCTTACAATTATAAAATTAAAATTATATAATACTTAAAAAATATAATACATTATATTTTCAAAAAAATATTACTAAGGACCTTAAATGCTTACAAATTAGCATTTCTTAATGACTTCATTTAATTTCTCAAAATATGAAGTAATTTTTGTTTTCTTGTTGATATTTTAACAAGCATGGATGAGATTCCATCGAGGATTTGATTGATATATATAAGTGCATAATTTTAGGAAAAAGTTAAGATGCTAGTCAAGTGGGACACATTATTATGGGATCATCCATATGTATTTTATTAATTTGGAGAGTTGAAGAATGTAGACATGCTACTAAGTGCAAATACAAAGTCTACACAACCTCAAACACTATATGCAATGCAACACAAAAGTTAACAACACACACAAAAAAGAATAATGTAATCCATGATTTTGGTGCTAAATTAAGCTCCACCAACCTACCATTCAAGCTCATATTAACACCTACAACTAATGCTTCCATAAAACATTTAATAATAGATCAAGTGATAGTACCAAGATTGTTGACAAGGTCTATTATCAAAATAAAGCAAATTGATCCTCATCCCAATGACCCAGAGAATAAAATTGAAAGGTTTATACATAAAAGAAAACCAAGTAAGTATGTAACATAAAAAAGAAAAAAATATGCAATAAATAGGATGTTTTGAGAAGTTTTTCCTAGATTTGGTCATGCCAATACTACCATATAAACTATGGTCAATGTGTTGTTGGTCTTTTCTAAAATGATATGAATAAAAAGTTGCAACTAAGAATAAAGTTCACTCTTATTAATTAGATATGAATATAAAGGCCAAGACCCTTCAAACCCAACCTTTGCATGAACAAAAAAGAGCTATAAATAATTTATAATGTCTACTTATGGTTGAAATGAAACCATTTAACAAAATCCCTATAGCCTTCAACTACTTAACACATTGTCTAGTGTTTCAAAGAATTTTGATGTTACATAGAAAATGAAAAATACACCAACCTAGAGACTGATTAAAGTCTCAAGGGATGAACCTTCCCTTGCACCCCCTCACTTAAACTAGCACACAAAGCTAGGGGGGTCGAATGTTATAGTTTATTGAAAAGGAGTTTAATGTGTTTTAATTAATCTAGAGTGTATTAAGTACAAGTAACTTTAATTGAGAAAACTCTTAATGGAAATAAATGCTAATAACTCAAGTATACTAGATGATATAAATATTTAGACTATGTAAATGAAAGGAGCTAACTATGACATAAGCACATTGAGCCATGCAAGCTCATTGCCTTGGATGCTAGCACATGTTGTGAATGACAATGCAGGTACATCATGACAATGTGATGTACTAGCATCTCATACAAGCATAGTACAAAGAAGGTGCCCAAAGTAAAAACAAACCTTATAAATGCTAAACTAAACTTAGTATGCATTGATTTTGTTTTATTTTCTATGTGACCTCTCTTTTGGGGATAGAGGGTCTTGGCTCCTAAAAAGGTTTACACTACAAAATAGCTACCAAATTGATCTTGCAATTTCCTATGGAGAAGCCAACTCCAGTAATAAAAAATATTAGAGACTTGCACCAACTTACAAGGATCTAGTAAACCCTTCTGCACTTTAGGCTCTACAAAACCAAGACGGTTAGACCTTTAATGCCCTTTAATACACACTCTAAAGGCTCACAACTGGCATTAATATAAAACATACAATCTCATATGAGGCATCAACATAACATGGAGATACTAGATAATAGCTAATTATCCATTGAACATCAACCTTAAAATGGAGCTTGAGATTGGGGTAAGACAACTACAAAACATAAAAGATAATATGCGATTTAATCAATTTTTGTAGCAAGGACCACCTGGATATGAACAATAACACACATGTAAATCCCACCAATAGTTGAGATTAGTGCCTCATCCCATTGGACAATGGAGTCATCAGAAGTACAACATCATATAACAAAGTTTCATCAATAGCCTAAGATCTAGGAACATTGCCTTACAATATTCCTTAACAATAATCCCAACTATCCTACTAATAAAAATCCCTACACAAGCCCATCAAATCTACAACTTCTATCAAGCATTTTAATTAATTCCTTGAATTAAAGCATGAAAAGACAGTTACATATCTCAAAACAAGACACTAAATTGGATAACTCTTTGTTTTATTCCATTCAAAACTTAACTGAGGCATACACTGGAGAGATCTAAACCAGTATTATATTTTAATAAAAATCTAAGCTATCTCTTTCATATAACATAAATACAACTGAAACACACCCAAAAAATAGCAAAAGGAATCAACCTTGATTCATAGAATTGCTTTGTGGAAGATTTATAAAAAACTGCCCCTAACTAGAAAACTTGCTATTGGTAACCTACAATTATAATGAAACCAAGAAAATGGAGTCCAAACCAAAAAAATGGAACTCTAAGAAAAGAGAGAAGAAAAGAATAAATAGACAAAAGAAGGAAATCATATCTGATCTGATGCTGTCACCTGTCCCTCTTCAATCTGATTGCAAAAATATCTTCTCCTTCTTAACACTAATGACCCCGAGATTCTAAAATTAATTGGAATGCAACAAGCTTTGAGTCAAAACCTAAAATTGACCTAACAAGATTTGATACATAAAGTCATTACACTAGCATATTATGCTATCTCTTAACCTTCAAAGGTGAACAAGACACTAGATGATGAAATTGAAAAGTCATGAGTCGTGGAAACATCATGCCTCAGATGGGTCATCAAATTCGCAGAGTTGACTTGCATCAAGGATTTTCAAGAATCTCTGCAAACCCATCTTTACTGGCATTGCTACAAAGAGCGCAAGGATGCAAGATTTTGAGCAACCCCCTATCTTTCTCTAGAGGTACATGCATAATTTTGAGGTCTCATCGACCTATTCTTCATCCTACACCTTTTTGCAATGCCACCATCAATAATTATGAGAGCGTTAGCCTTGTGGATATTGAATTTGTGGCATAATTTTGCTTTAAATATCCATTTGGCTATCACTCTCCATTTAAATACCCCTTGGTTATGATGCACATGATTCTTTTCTTCTATCCTAGTAAACCTCCTGCAACTGTATCTTCACAAATTTGGCCATGCTCTAGAAGTCACCTTCCTTGTTTAGAACATCTATTTTTATTAATATCCGAATAATGAAATCAACTGGGAATAAGAATTTATAACTTCTAATTTCATATGCATTGGAAAAAATCTTGTGATTGCACTCCTTGAACACAAGAAAAGTTGTTGACGTGTAATAGTATTCTGCATATCTTTGCCTTTACAATATCAAATCTTGTTGTTAGCCTTTTGTAAACCTAAAAAATCTTTTGAATTTTTTGGCCATAAGTGACCCCTTGATTCTTGTGCATGCCACCTCAAACACCCATAAATGGATAACCCATCACGTCTTTGTCCTTACTTTTGAAACTCTTCTTTGCACTGCCTTTTTAAAAAAATCTTGTGATAGTATGATGGAATGCCTCCATTTTAGTTTTCAATCACTATCATTTAACCCTCATACCTTATTTAGTCTAGTGCTTTCGACTTCATGTAATAAACCATGTTAAAACAATGCGCAACAAACCATTGATCCATTTCCTACTGGCAAATCAAACAAAAATCACCGGTCCATTTGAATGTCGACCTCTGACGTGGAATGATAAATTGACAAATGTAAACACCCAAGTCACCACCTTGTCATCCAACATCATCTTCCACAATACTAGCCAACCACGAACATGTGGTAAAATCTCGTGATCCCTTCCTCTCTTTAACCATCACTCGCAACACAAACTCATCCTTATGAAATAAAAGTCAATCATGTTTTTGACTGGGTCAAGACATCTTCGTTGATTTTACCCATGTGCTAAAAGATTAACACAAGTAAGTTCCAAATATTTTAACCTGAGCATAATCAACAACTTCAACATTTAAAAACTTTGTTATTAAATTTGACTAATCAACCACCGCCATCTATCACCAACTGTCACACATCTCAGTCCCATGCTCCTAGTCACATATAGAACCAAGACACACAACATCATCTCGTGATCCCGCACAAAATAATCTTTGAGCAAGTTTGATCATGGGATCACACAGACTATTGATCTTTGCAGCACTTTATTCTCAGAGCACTGATGAAGCAGAGTATCTGTTGAACACCTTTTCAGATAGATTCAAAGATCACCATTGAAAATAAATATGTGTTCAAAGATGGATGCATTAGTAATCCGATCTTTAACCAAGAGGAATGCCAAACATAACATAAGATATCAACGTAAACCGTCGATCAACGAATAAGTGACAGATGACAGAGCCTCACCATCCCATGATTAGCTGGGTCCAAACTATGACATCATCACGAGATCATGGGGTAAATGAGAAATCAACATGTAACCAACCACTTGAAAAAGTAAAGAGTTCTGCCAAACATGAACAGTTAACCCATAACTCAATGAAATAAAAGGAAAGGCTACATGACAAGACTTAGGAAAATTGCAACTTGAGGCGTGAAAGATTAAAAAGGGTCAACACTTAAACATTTATGGTGCTAGACTTTAACAAATTGGTCCCCTTTTTAAGATGACAACACCCTTCACCTTGTGAGCCAAAAAGGTAATGACAAAAAATAACATAGGGTTTGTTGAAAAGATTTTAATTGACCCAAAACCCAAAACCTTAACAGAAGAACAAGGGGCAAGAAATGATCATATGGGCTGAAAGCATGGTGAAGAACACACCTCCTCAAATGATAAAGCATGAAAATTGCAAGGTATCTGAAAGCATGAAGGCCAAAACAAGGCACTAACTCAAATTTTCAAAGGGCCTCTTCAAAACTTTCAACATGGAAAATCTCAAGAATTTGAGAGTACCAACATAGGGGTTTAAATGGATATTAAAATAATTTAATATTGAAAAGATATAAAATTAATAGTTTAATATAATTTCTAATGAACATGTCTCTCTTGTGTTTGAAAAAATGTTTTATTAAATTTATAACTCACTCTCTTTCTCTTTATACCCCCTTTTCTTGATCTCTATCTCTATTTCTATCTTCCTTTGTATCTCTATATCCTTAACCCTCCCTCTCACTCTTCCTCCCATCTCTCCCTGTTTATATCTCTATCCTTTTATCTTTATACTCTTTCCCTCTCTTTCTCACTCTTTCCCCCATCTCTCACTCTTTATATCTCTATCCCTCCCTCTCTTCATATTGCATACACTAGCACTTGCACCGAAAGAAGGTACAAGGGATACACCGATAGGTCTTTGATGTGAAAGCATAATTGAAACTTTATATAATAAAAGGAAATGTATTAAAGTGTTGTTCTACAAACATATTTGATTATAGGAGGAAGTCTTGTACGCAACATCCACTATGGATGAATTAAATATAGAAGATGTTACCAAAGATACAACAATGAGTTGTAACCTCATATACAGATGAACTCATTCCCTTGTAGAAAACCATTAATATAGATCCAACCAAGTCAATCTATTGTTATTTATCCAAGGGCTGCTACATACATGCATAGTTGATTGATCATTTCTATTCTATTCTAAGATTTTCTATTGTTACATGGATGTAATTTACTTTCTTAAGTATTAAAGAGAGCATATGTACATCTACAATGAAGAAAATGCATTGGAATGAAGACAAACAAGTTCTAACTTCTTAGATATATCAAATGTATCTCAAATTTGGGATCCTATTTGAGCAGAAAATGGGCTTTTCAGTTGAGCATCTAGAGAGATGTGGATGAAACATAATAAAAAAAACATATGTCAACTACAATACATTCTTTCAAGCTACGATAAAGAGTAATATATTGGATTTACAAAGGCCTTGCGATCTTCTTAAGAAATGTCATGGATGCCACACATGAAATAGATTACATTCAACTAATATTAGATGACAAATATTTCAGAAAATTTGTATCAATATTGAAATGTGACAGTGAAAACACCATCAAGAAGGCCGAGAATCCAATCCCTTCTTAGTTCATGCAATTGTAACCTAGGTTCATGAGATTTTTGGTTGGTTTAAAAACCTACGGGCTATGCATAATGTCCAACCATCCCTTTGGCAATCAAGGGACTTTAGGGACATCTTTGACTATCCAAGTTGTCCTGCCCCCTCCTGACTATCTCTGAAACATTTTTGGTTTGCCTAGGGGGTGAGGGAGAGTCCTAGGGGCATTTATGAGGCACGTCCCATTCCCCAATACATGATGAAATGGGGACACCCATAAAATAATCAAGGACACATATTTTTATACAATGATATTATAAATGGAAAAAATTAAGAGTTGAATCCCAAATAACAGTTCACAATTTGCACTAAAAGCATAGATTGTGAATATATATGTTATCACAATGTGTGTAAAGTTGCACTACCATTATAACAAAGAAATCATCCACACAAATAGATAAACTTTTAAAAAATAGAATAAGGGGCAAAATATTGAATATAAATTGGTGCATTGCAAATTGCATGCATTGCAGTTTCTGCAATTGAAAAGGAGATTACAGAGTACTAAAATTACACTACAACCATTACATGAACGTATTGTCACATTCTAAGAGTACATAATTTTTACTTTTACAATCCATGCACTACTTTTGCACTCCACTTCTATATGAATCGTTGAGTGTGATCCAAAATTTTGAGCATATAAATTACATACACAACTTGAATCAAAAGATCACACATCTACCCAATAAACTAGGGAAAACTCATACCAACTACTTTAACAATCATCATGTTTAGGTTTAAAAATTACTTTGGAGGAACCTCTGGGTACACCCATGCACACACCTAAAGAATAAGATATCAAATACATGAGCATCTCTTCTGCTATTGGGGTCTTTATTTTTTAGATTTTAGCAATGTATCAGGTAGAATTTGGTGTCATTATCTTGTTTATTGGTTTTGCGAGTGGATTTTGGTGGCATTCACCTACCTCTCCTGAGAGCATGTAGTGGTTGTTGTTCTCATAAATATTGCAAAGGAGACTGTCATAGGTAGGTATCACAAGTCCTACCATTGAAGAAAGGTGTCCGATCACTAGATGTACAAATTATTTCATTGCACTAAGGACATTTCCCTGAATTTAGTCAATGGATTCTTAGACTAGAAAGTGTGGTAGATAGTTGCTTTCTTTATCATGAGAATCAATTCTAGGAGTATTTTGTGGGTGAGTAGAGCCAACAATTCTACCAGGCAAGGTGCATAAGTGGGAGTAAGACATAGAGACCATATGCCTACACACGAGAGAACCTTTCCTCTGAATGTCCACATCTCCTTTGAGTGTGATTAATTTCTTCTCAAGTGCTCAACAACATACCAACCAAACATGAATACACCAAGTTCATTAGCATAATATTACTCCCCTTTCTCCTTGAAGGGACAAATTCGATGCCAAACCCCCTCTTTTCTTTAGGGACATAAATACACCAAGTCCCATCTTTTCCTCAGGGATACAAATAGGGTGCTTCTTAAGTAATAAATCATTCCTAAGCAAGAAGCTAGCTTGGGATGATAGGTGTCCTCCTACCTCTATTGCCTCCAACCTCTGTTTAATTTATTCATTCATATTTGTTCTATTTTGTCTGTATCACTTTTTTTTGTAATTGATTAAACACATTTAATTTTTAATTTAATATATCTTCATTTATAGAATATTTTGTGATGGACTTGGATATAGAGTGAGCCCTAGCCTGATGCAAATTGTTGATTGGTACATCACTTTGTGAAAGGGAATTTAGAACTTTCATAACTTCTTAACATTACATTACATTACACTTTTTACTTATTAATTTCATTTTATGATTTATTTAAAATAAATCTAAATCTTAGCTTAATTTGACATCACATATGGCAGTGCTCAGCTTAGTTCCGCCGCTGCCTCAAATCAAATTCAACCTTAGTTGCTCTTAATTGATGGGCAGCCTCTTTCCGTTTATCTGAATGCTATTAACATCAAGGTAGTATTCTCTGGGGTACCTGTGAGTGAGAAGAAAAGTGTAAGCTTAATGAGTGGGAGATAAGGCGAGGCACCAAAGAAGATGACTCCTGGAGCGCTGTCAGCCGGAAGGCAAAGATCGAATTTCCTTTCTAATTCGAGGGCCTCGCTGATATGAAAAGGCAGAGCGAGCAGTGCCCAGTCCTTTATAGAGGTTTTTCTTCTTTGTGCAAGTAGGGTAGCAATATATTTGAAAAGTAATACAATGGCACATGATTAATCACATGGAGCAATTGGATATATTGTAAGCTCCAATTCCAGAAATAACTATTTTGACCTAGATAGGATAAAGATCACTGTCACCTACTTTATTCTCTAGTTTGAATTGATTGGGAGTCATCCGAGCACCGAGAGAGGATAATCAAATGTGTTTGGACAAAGAGGGAACAACAACAATTTAAAAATGGTATGGAGAGTTCACGCCAATAAATCCCTGCACGTTCGAAAGGTCACTCATACTGATCCATCTAATTATGATTTCTTCCACTCGTGCCCAATGTAGACAATTTTAATTGTCAACAAATAATTAATAATGGAAACTTATACAAATATACATCTTTGTAACATTCAAATATCCATCATCCTTTTAAGAAACTTATAAAAGAGAGAAAATAAATAAATGAAAGCTCTACGATGGTACCTTCCTATAATACCCTGCTAAATCCTATTAATATCATGCTCGCTCCATCATGTTGCTCCACACTCCTACCCATTTCTTCTTCTCCACACTTATAGTTTTGGAAGCCAACAACAACATGTCGGTGCAGTTACCTTCCGTCATTGTGTTCTTCTTGGCTTTATTATGTGCTTCATTCTCAAATGGAGCAACATCATCTAAATGGTCAAGGGGTATTGTGTTGAAAGTCACTTGGGACTCCAAAACTCTCATATATACGACTGAAATCAAACAAGGGACACCACTGCAGAAGAAACGTGTGGTGGTAGATCTTGGAGGAGATCAGATTTGGGTGCAATGTGGAGGTGGCTCCTACAACTCCTCCACCTTCCGACTTGCTGGCTGTCACTCAGTGGTTTGCTCAACTACAGGAGGCGGGTGTGTTGATTGCTTATTTCAGCCTCGTGAAATCAGGTGTAATAATTGCACATGCAGCACAACCCCCTTCAATAGCCTCGCAAATGGTGGACTACCTAGTTAGGTGGGGAAAGATGTGCTAGCCCTCTCTTCCATCGTCAGAGTGCCCCGATTCACCTTCACATGTGCTCCATCTAATCTTCTCTATGGAGTACTTCCCCCACCTATTGTTGGTATGGCAGGACTAGGCAAAGCTCAAGTGGTTCTACCCTCTCTCCTATCCAATGCCTTCTCTTTCCCTTGCACATTTGCCATTTGTCTCCCCTTCGCCATCGCACTAGGTGTCGTCTTGTTTGGCAAGTTGCCCTACATCTTTCTTCCCGGGGTAGATGTTTCACAACGCCTCACTTACACTCCTCTGCTCAAAAGCCCCACCAATTTTCTAAGCCAGTATTTTATTTTTGTTACAGGTATCCGAGTGGGTGAAAATAATGTTGCTCTCAACTCCACCAAATTGAAGATCAACGATTAGGGTTTTGGCGGCATGAAACTAAGCACCGTGGTTAAGTACACAATTGTTGAAAGATCTGTGTATAGTGCCATTCGAGATGCTTTTGTGAAGGAAGCAAAGGTGATGAATATCTCCCGCGTGGTTGCTGTGACACCATTTGACACCTGCTTTGATGCGACTACCGTAAGATCGACTAGAGTTGGACCAGGTGTACCAGCCATTGACCTCGTGTTGCACAACAATAAGATGATCTAGAGAATTATGGGAGTGAATTCCATGGTGCGGGTGAGCGAGCGAGTTTTGTGTCTTGGAATCATTGAAGTGGAGGAGTGGTGTGCCTCTACCATGATGATTAGAGGGCATCAGATGCAAGATAATCTCCTGCACTTCGATTTGGCCACTTCTCACCTTGGATTCTCCAACACCTTGCTTGGCATGCAGACCACCTGCTCCAACTTTAACTTTACTTCCATCGCTTGAAGCCCACATGGTTTCTGTGTCTTTCAATAAATAAATGTGCCTGCATGCTAGTTGTCTTTGTCGGGACAAATTCTTGTCTTGTGAACTGTCCTCAATAGTGTGTCTGCCCTCAAAACGATCCAACCAAAGCTACCACTATTACTGTTCAAAACCAGAGAAACGATGGTTTCAACCATGAGATAGGTATTGGTAGCAGCCATACGTGAGCAACCTTGCACGTAAAGTCTATCAGCTAATAATATTAGTCTTTTGTTAATAAAGTTTGATTATCTTTCTAATTCAAAGCTTTTAGTTTAGCCATGGTGCAATTCATTAAAGTAGACACATAGTTGATTCAAAGTTATCACTTTCCTATTAAGATTTGTTTTTATAAATAACATTATATATTAAATGACCACATTTACTACACAATAGTATACAAAAATAAACCATTTTTTTCTAATTGAACTTCCACACCTCTTCTTGGTACAATTGCACACCAAGATGCCATTTCTAATTTATCTCAATGTAGTTAGATATGCAGGGGTAAGCTCGCAAATGATGGTTACCGTGTCAAAAACCCTTTTAAGGAACTACTACGCCCTCTGTCAGACCGTATATGAACAATAGCGAGGCATTATAGACCATTCCCGTGTGTCTTTCTATTGAAGTTATCTTGAATTGCAGCATAAACAAGGAAAGCTGAAACCGAGAAGCAGGATGGTTCAATATTGGCTCCTAAAAACAGAGCCAAACGAATGGTCATGGCAGCATCAGCATAACAACAATGGCATATCCCAGTGGGATGGAGTGAGAAACGCACAGGCCCAAAACAACATGAAGGCAATGAAAGTGGGAGACCCTTGTTTTTTTTATCACAGTGTAAAAGCCAAGGAGATTGTGGGCATTGTGAGAGTTGTCAAGGAATTCTATGCAGACCCATCTGACTCTTCAGGGAAATACGGGATGGTTGATGTAGAAGCAGTTTCTTTACTAGAAAACCCTATAACTCTGTCCCAAATCAAGCAGGAAGAGGAATGCAAGGACTTTGTGCTGATTAAACAACCCAGGCTCTCTGTTGTTCCAGTTCCTCAGAATATTTGGAAACACCTTTGCCAACTAGGAGGGGTTTCTGATATAATAAGTTGAGCATTCGGTCTTATGGCTTTTGGGTAGGCACTCTCAGTTATATGTTCAAAGTTTTTGTATAATGCTCGATATTGCTTTGAAGCTACACGAATTAGTAATTTTGTATGTATATATATTTGAATGTTTCAGTGCGTTTGATAAGAATATTAGTGAACGTTTCCAATCTTTTCCAGTGGGTATTTTCTACAAAGGGTATAAATGTTTTGGAATGCTTTCAGTCTTTCTGTAATGATACTGTTCAGTCAGAATAGTAGTCCATGCTTTCAGTTTACTTCATTTAAGAATCTTCTATGAGTATTGAAATGTTTTGGAAGCTTTTGAATGCCTCAAACATGTAGAAAATGTGTTACTTTTAATATGGTTTTGTGGTTTTATTGTTGTGGATAAACCGTGGTATAATAAAACCCGGAATCCCCTCAAGTCAAAGTTTTGCGTTGTTGCTGGAATGTTTAGGTGAGCTCTATATTTAAATACTAGGCAATGCCTTGCCCAGGTAGCCATGGCAACACCTGGAGGTAGGAGTAATGCATGGACCTAAACCTGCTGATGTGTGTTGCCTCGGGCTCTGGAGGCACGGTCAAGTATAAACATAGTAAAGATCCAACCCACTAGGGCAATTTAGTTGATGGGATGAGCTCAAGGGGCAGAAGCATCAAGCTTTCACTGCAGAGATTGGAGTTCAAATCTCCCGAATACATGATAAGAACTGTTTATCATAATTTAGAGTATCCCAACAACTTGATTTGTGTGGCATACCCTAACAAACGGAAAAGGGTGCTTGTCTCAGGTGATTTTGACCGTAGAGATACACCTATCATAGCAACTAAGCCAAAGATTGTCTAATAAGTTGAATTAATGAAATGCATAAAAGGAAAAAGGAAAAAGCAAGCTAGCTAATGTTTTTAGTGGTCCTTTGAAGAATTTTGTTACTTGTATGAAAAGTACTGATAGGTTCTATATTTAATTGCTAGATGGTGCTTTCAATAAATTCAATTGAAGGATTTTGTATAGAAAGTATGCATGTCGTTGAAGCTGCTTAATGCTGCAGTTATACTGAATTGATTCTAATTTTAATGGGTTTTTGTAGTTTATCTCTTAGTTTTTAGCGCATTAACCCACAATTCAGAAAACCTCATGAAGACTCCAATCGTAAGCACTCTGCTTTATTTCTGGAGATTGGTCCTATGTGCTTTTAAATGCTAAATATGGTGGAGATAATTAATAATGCTAGATGTTTTGTGGTATGATATGCTAGGTTTTTAGGCATTTGCTTTTTAGGTTGTATCTCTGAGGCTTTATTAAGGTAGAATCCCTGGTTCACTTTCTGGAAAGATGACTAGGAGATGTGTTTGTTGTTTGGGAGTTATATCTGTTATTCAGATTTTCAGCTGCTGAGGCTCATTGTTGCTTTGAAATTCTCTCGCAAGGGATAAACACTGATTGTTGGAGTCTAGGCTAAGTTTTGTGAAATCCTGGCAACTTGGGAGATCACATGAGTAATCATCTCAGCCTGTGAATGGTTGAAGTCCTTTTCATTTAGAGCATGCTTCTGTCTTTCGTACTGTTCTCATATCTAACACACATGTTTGTTATCTATTGTTTCATGGTCATAGGGTGCAGAGTCACATGATAATAAACTCTTAACCAGCTCATTAAGAATTAAGCTTTAGCTATGTGCTGAAAAAGCCATTTTATTAGAATTTCCCTAGGCGAGCACACTCATGTACATTTCCTTGCAAGGTCTATAATTTGTGATTGGATTTGTGGGATAATACCGGTTCTAGTTTCACGGAAACCAGTTACATTCTCAGAGCAGAGATCCAAAAGAACTAATGGGTATGGCCTGTTAGTGCCAAACTCTTTAATGAAATTAATCATCTCTAAGTAGCTATTTTTTCCCTTCCTGGAATATGATTTTTGGGATTTGTCAAGCTGTACTTTCACTGACAAGAATCAGAAGAATACTTGTAAGTATGTAGTTTACAGAGGAGTTGAATGTCTCTGCTAAGATTGGAGCTTAGAGTTTTAATAAGCACAGACCAAAGTATAATGCTACTTGTGTGTAAAAGAGTTACATCTCCTAGAAAGAGGGCTTTTAATATATGAGCTCATTGCTTCAGAGCTTAGATCTCAACATCTTAGTCATTATAATATATAATGTTTTTCATGCCTTTAACCTAACAGGGCTGCTTCCTTCATTTGGAATGGCACAAAACCTAGAAGTTCTGCAACATTGGCAAGTTAGCTGTGTTTCAAACCTTTTCAAAACCTAATGGGGCTGCTTCATTTGGAATTGCACAAGATCCAGGAGCACTGGAGCCTTGGCAGGTCAGTTGTGTTCAAGTTTCTTCTCTACCCCTTCTCCATACAGTCATCAAATATAGGTAATACTTATACAGGAAGTCGTTATTTATGATCGAAAATTTTCAGTGTCTTTTTAGTCCTTTGCCCTTTATGTGCAATGTGATTGTCCCTGGGATTTATATTCTGACATTTTCAGTGAAAATTGGGATGCCTTGGAGCATTCCCAGGTGTACCAATGCCCAGTACTTTGGGTAGTTGGGGATGGGTATGAAACGTCCCTATACCATGCTCAAGAAACCTGCTCAAGGGGCTGCACCTCAAATGTGTCGTGTGCTTACAAGAAATCAGGAGATGCATAGACCTCCATGTGATGGCTCAGGGAAGCCAAGATGTCCCCAAGACATCCAATGCTAATCTAAGTGGTTCCCTTATTTCAGGTGGACATAAAGAAATGAGGGAGTTATAGGCTTCCCCCACCCATACTGGAATGTCTGGGTATCCTGATGGTTTTGAGCATTGATGATTTTATGCAAATTAGTGACCCTCATATTTTATAATAGTATTTTCCTAAGGTTGAAAGACAGTTCCCAGCCTTACAGGCTAGGATATTGGACATTTTGTCATTTTCCTTCGCAATTTGCAGCATAACACATTGCTCTGTAAAATCCTCCTATACTAACTAGTCTAAACTTTCTTCATATTGAAACCACACAAAATATATGCATGTACCAAAGCAACAATACATTGTCCGTAGAAACTGTTTCAGATCCAGATGTATTTGGATGTAGAAACTAAACTAAAGAGAAAGGAAAAAAACCAAGCCCAGAACAGGGTAGTGCTGTACAATGAGAATGTCAACAGCCACAGGAATAGTGTGTAATGAGTCAAGTTCAGAAATATCAACTATAATAGTTCTCTTCTTTTGATATGACTCTTCGTTCCCATCAGAAGGGTGCTAAAGGAAAATCCTAGTTTTGGATTTCTCTTTAGCTAGGGTGAGCATGAAGGCTGTTTCATGCTTTGCATCATCCAGGTTGTGGGTGTCTGCTGTAAAACCCTCGCTTTGGTCTTGATCCGTTCTGTTTAGTGGGCTTTCTTGAATATCATTTGTGACCATTTTGTACAGGGTTTCGGGGCCCCTTCAAAACCTGTATTTACCTTTATCAAAAACTATAATAGTTGTAGGAATTCGAACTTATGAGGGATTCTAATTGCAAGAGATTCACAAATAAAAGCCAAATGACTGAAATGGTTGATGCTTATGTATTACAATTTATTGTTAAATATTTCTTGGTCAAATTACAGATAAATTTACTTCAAAATCTGTTGTGCTGTAAAATCTATTTGTGATTAAGAGTTTATTTTAGGCACAGTAGTTTCCACTACAAGAACCAGAGTGATCTGCATGCAACCGAACAATCTATATCCTCTCCTGGTCAAAATAATGGATTCAAGATTGGGCTGTAAGCAGGTTTTCAGCAAAAACAATCTTCCTTTATAAGGCAATCTCTCAAAACCAGCAATGTTGAGTACTTGGCATATTTGTCTTTATTTTTTTTACTGTTTTCCTCTATGGCACCCAAATTATTCTGGGTGTTAAGAAGAGCATAAAAACACTCTTGAAAGAGCATTGAATTTATGCCTAGTGCAACAAATGTGAATTCTACTTAGACCAAGCCCAGTGTTTTAATGCACATCTCAAGCTAGATTTGCTACTAAGGAAAATTAGACAACTGTAAAATCACTAACACTAACACTAACACTGAGAGACGTGTTGAAATTATATATTTTTTTAGGGCTTACTAGGTACTATAGCAGGAGTGTTGGAGAGATTCTCCCACTTTCGTACTTGAGTCATTGGATAGGAATATTACAAACTGTGGATGGACCTTTTAGTTTGAGTGGATTTAAAAGGCTAAAATCAGTTGTTTACCAGAATTACAATGTTAGTATTGTTTGATCTAGGAGTCTTTGCAATTTCCTTTGATTACATTCTTCAGACTTCTTGAAGGCTCGGGAGGTGTTTTAATGGAAAACCGGAAGAAAACTACTATGATTCTCAACAGCTAAAGCTCTTCGCATGAGGTTTGTTGAACCTCGGTAGTTGTGGTGCATACTCTTAAAAAACATAAACACAATTTTTGTAGTGAAATTGTGAATGAGAATAGAGGAAAACAGCTTGCAAGTTTATCTTAAGCCACATTTGAATGCTTGTTAAACAAGGCGGTAGTCCTCGAGAAATGTGCTTTAGATATTATTATGTTAAGGAAAAGTAAATAAAATGGCAAATGCATTGGGCGAAAATAAACAACTGATAACTGGGATCTTAAATAAGGAATACTGGAGTGATGATACAAGAAAAATAGCCGTAGAATGTAGTCACAAGAAACTATAATTGAAAATATGCAGGAAATGAGAGAAATTTGAAGCATATTGTCTGGAAGAAAGGCATGCCTTCAAATCTTAAACCAGATGTGCCAAACAGCAGTGCTCATTTTAAAGGAATTACCAGATATACCATATTGAAATAAATATTTTAAAGTGAAGAAACAATTTATTAGCTGAGAATGAAGAATTTTTTTTTGTGCCTTAGTCTTAGAATGCTAGTGCATTGGCTACTTTGGCGTTGTGGATGTTAATTTTTTTTTCTATTCTATAGTTACGAGTGTTAAAGATATGTAGCTTCATTCGGATTATTCTAACCAATATGATCAATAAGTGGCCTATCGGCCTTGAACATTTGATCTCTATCCTTTGCAGATCTGATTATCTATAATAATATTATATTGTGATTATAACTATTCTATAATCATTATACAATATTATTATATATATTCTTGCTATGTACGATAATCATTGATTATATATTTCACTGAGTATAGTTATTGATTGATTAAATGTTATCGTTGGATATTGTTGAGTATAATTATCATTAACGATAACTATCGCTGAGTATGGTAATCGTTAATGATAACTACATCGATAACCATTCAGTTTTTAAACTCCTTTTAGTCACATTGATTCAGTCTCACATAGAGACTCGTCTCTATGCGAGACCACACTATTCATATCATATATATTGAAGTCGTCGACTTCATTCATAGACACACGAATCAATATGATCTCAGCGCAATAGTAATACATATCGATAAAGAGTATCGATATTACATATTAATACAGTGCATCAGTAATATATATTGATAAATAGTATCGATAAAGTGTATTAATAATTAAATACATATTGATTAAGTGACTCTGAAATTGATACGTGTTATCTCGACAATATTTTGTGAAGAAAATAGAAGTTGTTTTAGATCAATTAAACAACACAGTATTCAAATACTTGTTATTAATATTTGTGCATAACAGTTGATGATTTAAAATTAAAATTCCTCGTATATAAATCTGTGCCATTTAACATGGTATTAGAGCAAGCATAAGGAAGATCCAATCAGATTTATATAGGCAGAGATCATCTAATTACCATTAATTTTTTAGAATTTCTTATATTCAGAAAAATGGTGAATGTGTTAGATTTGAGGATCGGCTTGAAGGGGCTTCAAATTTTTTATTTTGGAAATTCAGAATTATGCTTGCCTTAAAGGAAAATGAATTAGATACATTTGTGAAATGAATCATACTTGAACCAGAAAGTGAGAAACTTCAATGGGCAAAAAAGAACAATAAAGCCATGAAGATGCTGTGAAAGATCACATTGTACCAATTATCTCCAAATTGGATTCAACCTACCATATGTTCAAAACATTAGAAAGTATGTATGAAATAAACAACATGAGTAGGGCTCTTGTAGTAAAACAACAACTCAATCACGTGAAAATGATCAAAGGAGAATTGATTACATCTTACTTCATGAGGATATCAGAACTAAGAGATCAACTTTCCACCATTGGTCATTCAGTTGACAACAAAGAATTAACCATGTTAGCTCTCAATGGACTTCCATCATCTTGGGAATCATTTATTCAAGGGATAAGTGCTCGATCAAAATTACCTAAGTTTGATTGGTAAAAAATTGATTGCATTCAAGAAGATTCAAGGTTAATCACAAGAGGGATTGGACAGAACTCCACAAACAAAGATATATAGGTTCTAAACTCTCTTTCCCACAAGAAGAGTAAGAAAGGAAATTTCATAAGCAAGAAAGATAAAGGATCAAATGGAAAATTCGCATCCAAAAGAGAGAGGGATATGTCCAAGATATAATGTTATAGATGTGACAAATATGGTCACTATGCAATGAAATGGCTTGATAGGCCTAAGCCCCATGCCTCTGTTGTTGAAGTTAGAAAAATTTCAGATGGATTCATATTCTATTCAGCCTTGTCAAGTTAAGTGACCGCCAGTCATAACACTTGGATAATTGATAGTGGTGGTGCTTCACGCCATATCACAAGATTTAGAGAACATCTAGATAACTTGGAGGAAACTTCAGATGAGGAAGTTATCATTGGAGATGATTCAAATTATCCAATGAAAGGAATCAAAATGTGCATTGTACACCTAATATAAACTTAGACACCTCTCTACAATTAACATATATATTATTTGTACTAGGAATCAAGTGAAACTTGATCTCCATATCAACCTTGGAAGACAAAGGGTACCAAATTACCTTCATGGATGGCAAGGTCCTAGCATAGCCCAAGAAGTCAAATATTAAGAAAGCTCTTACCATAGGAGTTTGACATGGATGTCTATATAAACTTTGCACTATTCCTTCACAAGCCCTAATTCATGAATCTTCAAATGCATGTAAAATTTGGCATAGAAAATTAGGGCACCTCCATTTTTCGTGCTTTACCTTCTATGGAGAAAATGGTGACTGGTTTACCTAAACTTAAACAAGAACATGAAGGAGCTTGTAAAGGATGTGCCTTGAGAAAGAACACTAAAGACACCTTTCATAATAGTGAAAGTAGATCTAAACATGCGTTAGAACTTATTCATTTAGACTTATGTGGACCAATGACAATAACTTCTTTAAGAGGATTGTTATACTATGTTATTTTCATTGATGATTATTCGAGGAAAGCTTGGATAATTTTTTTTGAAAAGTAAAGAATATGATGAAGTACTTATGAGGTTTAAGGACTTCAAAGCTCTAGTAGAAAATATGTTTGGGAAAAGGATCAAAATCTTAAGATCAAATAATGGAGGAGAATACACCTCTGATAACTTCAAAACCTTTTGTAGTGATGCTGAGATTAAGAGGGAGCTTAGTGTTCCTTATAACCTCCAACAAAATGGTGTGGCAGAAAGGAAAAATATGACCATTGTAGAAGCAGCCAAAGCCATGATGCATGATCAAAACCTTCATACTTCCTTTTGGGTTGAAGCCTCTAGAATTGATATCTATATCCAAAATAGATACCCTCACACCATTTTAGAAAATAAAACACTTGAAGAAGCATTCTCGGGAATAAAACCTGATATAAGCCACTTAAGAATCTTTGGTTGCCTTGTATACATTCACATACCCAAAGAAAAGATATCAAAACTAGAACCCTCAGGCAAGAAGGGAATATTTGTAGGGTACAATGAAACATCCAAAGCCTTTAGGATTTATATTCCAAGACAAAAATCTATTGAGTTAAGCAAGGATGCAATCTTTAAAGAAGATGCAGCTAAATCAAACTTGACAGATCTCACTCTTTATAGACAAATGATTGGGTCCTTGATGTATCTAGTCAACACTAGACTTGACATTTGTTATGCAGTGAACACACTTAGTTTATGAGTGAACCAAGACAGTTACATCTAGTTGCAACAAAACACATACTCAAATACCTGCGTGGTACAATTGGATACAATCTAAAATATAATAATGTAGACTTAAATTTGCATCGATATATTGATTTTGATTGGGTTGGAAGTGTAGTTTATGGGAAAAGCACATCAGGGTGTTGTTTCAGCTTAGGTTCAACTATAATCTCCTGGTTTAGTAGGAAACAATCTTCAATTGCACAAAGTTCCACAAAAGCCGAGTAATTGCAGCATCTATGGGAGCTTGAGAAGCTGTAAGGAAACTTCTTGTTGGATTGTTTGGACAATCCTTGGATCCTACTATCATTCATTGTGACAATCATAGTTGTATAAAGCTTTCAACAAATCTTATATTTCATGATAGATCAAAGCATACAAAAATTCCCTATCATTATGTTTTGATTACGTAAAAATAGGTTTTGAAAGGACCCGAAACCTTATACAAGAGCATAAATAGATTTTACAATTAAAGACCAAAACAACTGTGGTGCCCCACCAAACAAACCAAAGGAACAAACTAGAGTTCCTACCAAGTGGACAGAAGCCCACACCAAAAAAAAAAAAGGGCTATCAAGATTTACATTTTTGCCCATCCTTATGTGAACGTAAGTTCATATCAAAAGGAGTGGAAGGTTTAATTTTTTTTCCCTTCATTGTTGTCCATCCATCCTCCACCTTTCCGGCATCCTTCTGCCAAGCCAAAGACAAGCTAGACAAGTCCACTAAAGGGCAGGTCACAGAAGAGCTCGCAACTCCAGCACCCAAGGCAGCAGCTGGACCAAAGACAACATCAACGAAACCAGAGACACCAGAGGGAGCAATAAAACCAACATCATCCATGGACAAGGCTGTTGAATCAGAGATAGCACCAGCGGACTGAACAGGGGCAGCATCAACAGACTGGATAGGGGAAGTAGGAGCAGCACCAGAAGGGACAACATCAACCTCATGAGACAGAGCCACATCAGAGCCATCACCAGCCACAACAAAGACAACATCAAAAGCAGCTGAAGTGTCAGTTGAAGCTCCAACCAAAGCATGATCATTTTGAGTCGGGCTCGAACTCGAGCCCCCATCCTTAGAGGTTTTCCGAACCGTATAGTGGTGGTCAGAGGCCCCCGCCCACCAAGAGGGCAATTTCTTTGATTTGATCTTGTTAGATAAGCACCGCGCAGCCAGATGTCCAGTCTTGTGACACTTCCTACATCTGAACGGAATATTCTCATAATCCAGATTTTGAATCCAAGAGCCCATAGGAGAATCCAAAGCAATCTGCTCAGGGAGACCCTTAGAAACATCAATCTCAACTAGAATACAAGCATAAATAGTCTTAAAAATTTCAGAGGAGTCTGAATCCACCATTTGGAAGTCCCCTAAAGCCTCACCCACAGTTTCCAAAACCGAATCCAGCCAGAGGTGGAGGGGAAGATTCGGCAACCTAACCCATAAGGGTATTTTATTGAATGTCTCTGAGAGAGGATCAAACCCTTGATACCAGGGTTTGGCCATCAAGGGAAAACACTCATCCCTATCATTATGTTAAAGATATGGTGGAAAGGAATATTATTTAGTTGAGATATGTAAGTAGAAGTGAATAAACGACATACATTCTCACCAAGCCTCTTCCCAGGACAAAGGTTGAATACTTTCATGGTAAGCTTGGTATAGTAGCCTTATCTAAGATTGAGTCTCAACAATGTTAAATTATTCTACTAATATATGCTATAAGATGATTAATGTGTAAACTCTTATTATCTGTCATAATTTTTATGTCATGTGTTTGACTCCATGACTTCATTGGTTTATGGGCCCCTGTGAACATCATTAAGAGGTGACGATCTCTCAATAATGAACATTTGTACTTCTGGGTATTATTGTAAGGCTGACGACTTTACAATACTTGACCACACTATCATGATGAATATCATGAGACTTGATATTCAGGGACATGTCATGATAGATATCTCTTAAGTAATATCAAATTGATATGGTGAATATCACGAGACTTGATATTTATGGATAAGCCATAATGTATGATATTATTGAGATTTTCATGGTGGATAATATGTGACTTAATATCTGTGGATATGCCACGACTTAATATCCTTATGGTAGGTATCATGTGACTTGATACATGTGCACATACCATAAGGTTGAGTTTATGGTGGATATCATGTGACGTGATATCCATGGATATGGCATAGCTCCTGATATCTTTCTCACACAATATATAGATCTATTGTGTCTCGTCTAAGGATAGAAATATTCCTCCCTAACTAAGAGGGAGTGTTAAATATATGTAGCTTCAGTTGGATTATTCTAACCGATATGATCAAATGTGTAAGTGGCCTATCAACCTTGAACATTTGATCTCTATCCTTTGCAGATATGATTATCTGTAATAATATTATATTATTATTTATATTCTTGCTATGTACGATAATCACTGATTATATATTTCGTCGAGTATAGTATCGATTATAGGTCATCGCTAGATATTGCTGAGTATAATTATCATTAACGATAACTATCGTTGAGTATGGTTTTTGTTAATGATAACTACATCAATAACCATTCATTTGTTAAACTCCTTTTAGTCACATTGATTCGGTCCCACATAGAGCCCCGTCTCTACGTGATACCACACTATTCATATCATATATATTGAAGTCATCGACTTCATTCATAGACATCGCGAATCAATATGATCTTAGTGCAGTAGTAATACATATCGATAATACATATCAATACAGTGCATCAGTAATATATATCGATAAAGAGTATCAATAATATTTATTGATAAAGAGTATCGATAATACATATTGATAAAGTGTATTAATAATTATATACATAGTAATAAAGTGAATCTAAAATAGATAAGAGTTATCGCGACAATATTATCGAAGGCATATTAATTCAGTCTCACATAGAGACCCGTCTCTACGTGAAACCAAATGCGGTTTCATGTAGAGACGTGTCTCTACGTGAGACCACACTATTCATATCATATATATTGAAGTCGTCGACTTCATTCATAGACACCGCGAATCAATATGATCTCAGTGTAGTAGTAATACATATCGATAAAGAGTATCAATAATACATATCAATACAATGCATGAGTAATATATATATCGATAAAGAGTAATGGTAATATTTATTGATAAAGAGAATCGATAATACATATTGATAAAGTGTATTATAATTATATACATATTGATAAAGTGAATCTGAAACATATAAGAGTTATCTCAAAAATATTTTGTGAAGAAAATAGAAGTTGTTTAAGATGAATTAAACAATGCATTATTCGAATACTTATTATTAATATTTGTGCATAACACTTGATAATTTAAAATTAAAATTCCTCATATATAAATCTGTACCATTTAACAAGGAGAAGTTATAGTCTCATGGAATATGGGAATAGGTGTGGAATCAATCTCCCTTAATTTACATGCCATGTTGCCCAAAATTACTTGCAGGAAATATTAGATGAGAGCCAAACTTGATAAATCCACTCCCTAAAAATATATTCCATGGGTTTGTGGGTTAAATTTCACGATTATGCAGGGGTGCATTAAAGTTTGAGTTTTGATAATTTGTTTGACTTTGATTCTCATGTGAACTCTCATTTTAAGTTATTTAACGCATGTTATATGTTGAGGTTCTATATATTGAACAACTAGAATACTGGGGGGAAGGGTGTTGCATGTGTACTTTGTGCTTTAGCCTTGTTGTATTGTGTAGGCCACATGGTTATCTCCATGAGCACGGTTAGAGAGGGTCTGAGGGTTCCTTACGGTCGGGTGGTGTGATCAAATATTGTTGGGGACTGGTGTACAAGCATCAAGCGGTCCCAAATAGTACGTACAACCCTTTCAAACTTGTGAGTCATGATATTGCATTCCTTACATTGATTTCATGCATTGTATCATTATGTAGTAATCTAGTAAATGGCATATTTGTTCATTGTACATTGATGGTTGTTTATTTATGGATAGTGTAGATTATGATCATGTGGCATTATATCTAGCTCACTATGATGTAATTGGATGCATATACTTATCTCTCAGGACTTAATGATCTCAATGGAATAAAACTATATAATTATTGTTGTATTTCATTTTGGTTATGTATTTTATAGCATAGGTACATGCTTAGAATTGACATAACCTTGGTGCATTGGCCTCTTAAAACGTCCACTTGACCTTCTTGTATGGTTCCAATACCTCCCAGAGTGAGAAATGACCTTTATTATACCCAATAATTGAGTTAGAGCGCTGAAAACTCAAATTCCTAATCTTGGATCTACTCTTGCATATATGTCCATAATTGTTGTGCATTCTTCCTAATTTGTTGCGCATTTGTGTGCAAAGTTGCACATTCATTTTTTGCCCTCGTGCATACAAGTGAATCCTGTTGCGCTTATGTTCTTCTATTTTGTGCATATATCTCTGCAAGACTACACATTTGTGACAATTTATAGTTCTGCTTAGGCTGTTCAAAAATGGTTTTGTATTTCAGGTAGTCATTATCCTTGTGGTCATTTTGGCATATTGACATTCAGGTTTTGGCCTTGTTTACCATGGTTGTCGATTGAATTCAATGAGATCAGACCTTGCCTAGATGTAATGCTAGAGTGCCTTTGACTGTCGGAGTTGTCAATCAGATTTTAGGGATGCAACGCAAGTTGAGAGGTTCGTGGAGGTCATCCAAGCCCTCTAGTAACTTCTTTATGTGACCATTATGTGTGGCCATAGGACGTTTGGGAACACATTGACCTATCACCTTGAAGGCTTCAATGAGGTTCATGTTGATAGTGTAATTGATTGTTTAATGAATGTTAATGATTAATGATTGCGTTGTATTTTATATTAGTGCACTCATTTCTATGACCGTTGTTAACGATGCATTGTTATTAAAAAAAGTTATTGTGCCCATAATGTGCCTTGTTCCTTGAGGTTTCTTTGGCGGGGCATGACATCCGGTATTAAAGCCCAAGCTCAAACACTTGAAGCTCTAGAGTAATGTGATCATTATGTGTTATATGTTGTTACACTGTGGTAGTTCTCTTGCGTTTGATTCTATGGCTAATTTTCTTATGAGGATCTTGATGAGTCTTTGTTTCCTTTTGAAGGATGTCTCTTGCGAACAAAGGATGGAGAAATAAAGGTTGGGTTGGAGCTATCGGGCCTTGAATGGGAACTAGGTGTAACCCTTAGAGGAAGAACAATAGGAGGGTCGGGAAGAAAATGAAGAACATGTTGAACAAAGGGAAAATAGGAATGATGGACTTGGAGGACCACAAGTGGTCAATTTGCTATAGGAGATATTGGCACGATTGATTCCCAAGCAAGAAGAGTCACCCCATGAAGGATATCGGGAATAACATTGTATCCATGGTGAGCGAGAACAATCTCGTAGCCCTAGTGGTTCGAGAGTTGCATAAGAGAGGTCTTGGAGAGTCGGAGAATGAGGGTGTCATTTTAGCTGACCATATTAGGGACTTGAAGAGGTCCAACCCACCTACTTTTGATGGACAGGGTAGTGGCACAGAGGTGAAGACGTGGCTTATTGACTTAGATTGGATTTTTTCCATGCACCCATATAGGAGCAACACAAAGGCATGGTGCACCATCATGCATTTTAGGGGCTTTGCAATCTACTTGGTAGCGTACTGAGGAACAAAAGCTTAACCTTGAGATTGCCATTGTTTCATGGGAGTTGTTCCTTGATAGATTCTGTGCTCAATCCCTATCTAATCACTACAAGTAGAAGAAGGACAATGAATTCTACAAGTTGAGACAACTGACTAGATCAATGGATGAGTATGAACACAAATTCTTTGAGCCCAAACAATATTCTAGCTACTCTCAAGATGAGCCCATGTTAATGCAGAACTTCATTAGGGGCCTTAGTGCTCGTATTAGTAGTGATGTACTACTGCTCCATCCTAATACCTTGGATGTAGCGATAAAGATAACAAGATTGGTAGAGGATAATTTGGCTAGAGGACTTGGTAGGTAGACAAGGGCTCAGGCTACTAGTGCACCTAACACAAGATCTAGTGCATGGGGTACACAGACACAACCTAGTGGATCTCGAACACCATTAACACCTCCTAGACTAGGTCAACAATGTCAAGGACATAGGTCATCCCTCAACTATCAGAGTCACCATTGTAGTAGGATCCCATCTCAGAAGGAGCGCGATTGGCGCTATAACCAGCAACATCAAGATCGTGGGTGACAGACCCAGAGTGTGCCCTAGATTTCAAATCAGGCTAGCTCCTGTCATTCGAGTGCACCCTTTACAGGATCAAGTTTCTGTAACTATGGATATTTTTCTTGTGGTCAATATGGACATATAGATGCCCGCTATCTCCAAATGGAAGCATCTGGATTGAGATAGATGCAACCCACTTCTGAGCCCACTATGGGAGATGCAAGCATGTGTCACGGGTTATTTGCAATGGTATATGACCACCAGGCTGAGCATCAAGGTACCATTTTGGAGACCACATGTGTGTTCCATGGGAACACTATCTCTATTTTATTTGATTATTGTGCATCTGACTCATTTATATCCCCCTTCTCTTGTGGAACAATGTGGGATAGTGGCAACAAGACAAGAAAATAGGTGACGGGTAGAGTTGGCCACAAGTTCTAAAGGTGGCTGGGGACTCCGTAGTGAGTGATTGCAAGATGAATTTGGGGTTTTTTGTCACCATTGTCGATCTCTATGTCTTACCATTAGGATTGTATGGTATTGTACTGTGCATGGAATGACTAGCCTCTCACTAGACTTTCATTGACTATCTACAGAAGTTGATTTAGTGTGAGGATGATTTAGGTTAGAGAGTAGAGCTTGTAGGGGTTGAGAGACACATGTTCCTTCACATGATCTCAACCATGCGGTTGAAATAGTGTATGAGTTAGGGTTGTTAGTTGTTTATGGTATTGATTAAGGATTTGGAGGAGGGAGAGAATCATGGAGCCTCTTTTAATGACCACCCCCTTCTTTGTGAGTATGCAGATGTCTTTCCTTGTGAGATTTCAAGCATGTCGCCTAAGCGTGACATTGATTTCTGTATTGAGCTCATTCTTGGAGAAGAGCCTATATCCCAAGCACCTTGTTGTATGACCACTTAGGAGTTGAGTTGGCTTAGATTGTAGTTGGAGGAGTTGTTGACCAAGGGCTATATTCAACGTAGTGATTCACCTTGGGGAGCACTAGTTATACTTGTGAAAAAGGAGGATGGATCACTTCGGTTGTGCATTGACTATTGACAACTAAATAAGGTAACAATGAAGAACTAATATCCACTATCGAGGATAGGTGACTTGTTTGATCAAATGAAGGGTGCTAGGGTATTCTCCAAGATTGATCTTAAATTGGGGTACCATCAGTTACATATTCATGAGGCTGACATTCATCGTACTACCTTTCGTACACGTTATGGTAACTAAAAGTTCATTGTTGTCCTGTTTGGGTTAACCAATGCTCCTCCAGTATTCATGAGCTTGATGAATGGTGTCTTTTATTTGTACTTGGATTGATTTGTGTTGGTGTTCCTTGATGACATTTTTGTATATTCTAGGTCCATGGAGGAGCATGAGAGCCATTTGCAGCAAGTATCACAGCGTCTTCGAGACAATCAGTTGTACACCAATATGGTGAAGTGGGAATTCTTTCAAATGGAGGCAAAATGTTTGGGGCATATCATTTATGTAGATGGTATCATAGTTGATCCTTCTTAGGTTCAAGCTATTCTAGAGTGGCCTGCACACACCAATGTGGTAGAGGTTCACAGTTTCATGGGTTTGGTTAGATATTAAAGTCGATTCATCAATTTTTTTTTGGTTTGGCACACCCCATTACTTGTCTTCAAAGGAAAGGGAAGAAGTTTGTGTGGTTGAATCAATGTGAGACAAAAATTTAGACTCTTAAGGAGCAATTGACCAGTGCACCTATTTTTGTACTACCAGATCCTTTGGGCGATTTTGTGGTATGTACATATGTATCCTTAGAGGGCATTGGGGTAGTTCTTATGCAGGAAGGATGAGTTGTGGCATATGATTCTTGTAATCTCAAGGATCATGATTTGAGATTTCCCACCCATGATTTGGAGTTAGTGGCAGTAATGCATGCGCTTACGCATTGGAGACATTTCTTATTGGGCCATCAGTTTGAGTTGCATAGTGATCATCGTAGTTTGCAATACATTTTCACTCAGCTGAACTTGAATGCCCATCAACACCATTGGATGGAGTTCCTTTGTGAGTATGACTTTTATGTTCATTATATCAAAGGGAAGGAGAATGTGGTCATGAATGCCTTCAGAAGGAGGTGACATGAGGTTTCAGCTTTGACTCTTGGTGTGGACTTATGTGGTTGTATCCTTGAGGCCCTTCCCAGTGACCCACTATACTAGGAGGTCAGAGAAGGGTTGGAGTTAGCCAGGACTCTAGAGGGCCAATTTAAAGGTTATTCCTTAGAGTTGGACAATCTTTTGTGGCATCATGGTAAGATTTATGTACCATTAGTAGGTGATTTACACCCTTTGATCTTATATAAAGCACATCGTGCACCTTATTCGACACATCTTGGTGTCAAGAAGATGCATGTTGACCTTAGACAATTGTACTTTTGGGCCAATTTGAGGCAACATATCGTAGATTTTGTGGCCAGATGCCTTGAGTGTCAGAGAGTTAAGACCGAGCATTAGCATCCAACATGTGTTTTAAAGTAACATGTGTTTTGAAGTCACCTATCATCCAATAGTGGAAATGGGAAACAATCTCTATTGATTTTATTGTTGGATTGCCCATGTCATTGCATCGTCATGATACAATTATCGTGATAGTGGACAAATTGTCCAAGATAACCTACTTTTCTCTCGTGAGGCCCACATATATCGCATCAGTCGTAGCTTGAGTATTCCTGGAGGATGTGGTTAGATTGCATGGTATACCTCGAAAGATAATTTTTGATAGAGACCCGATGTGAGACAAAAAATTAAACTCTTAAGGAGCATTTGACCAATGCACCTATTTTTGTAGTACAAGATCCTTTGTGCGATTTTGTGGTGTGTACATATGCATCCTTAGAGGGCATTGGGGTAGTTCTTATGCAAGAAGGATGAGTTGTAGCATATGAGTGTTGTAATCTCAAGGATCATGATTTGAGATTTCGCACCCATGATTTAGAGTTAGTGGTAGTAGTACATGCGCTTACACATTGGAGACATTTCTTATTGGGCCATCAGTTTGAGTTGCTTAGTGATCATCATAGTTTGCAATACATTTTCACTGAACTGAACTTGAATGCCCATTAACGCCATTGGATGGAGTTCCTTTGTGAGTATGACTTTATGTTCATTACATCAAAGGGAAGGAGAATGTGGTCACAAATGCCTTCAGTAGGAGGTGACATGAGGTTTCAGCTTTGACTCTTGGTGTGGACTTACGTGGTTGTATCCTCGAGGCCCTTCCTAGTGACTCACTATACTAGGAGGTCAGAGAAGGGTTGGAGTTGGCCAAGACTCTAGAGGGCCAATTTGTAGGTTATTCTCTAGAGTTGGACAATCTTTTGTGGCATCATGGTAAGATTTATGTACCATTAGTAGGTTATTTACACGCTTTGATCTTATATAAAGCACATTGTGCACCTTATTCGACACATCTTGGTGTTAAGAAGATGCATGCTGACCTTAGACAATTGTACTTTTGGGCCAGTTTGAGGCAACATATCGCAGATTTTGTGGTCAGATGCCTTGAGTGTCAGAGTTAAGACCGAGCATTAGCATCCAACAGGTGTTTTTCAGTCGCATGCCATCCAAGAGTGGAAATGTGACACAATCTCTATTGGTTTTATTGTTGGATTGCCCATGTCATTGCATCGTCATGATACAATTATCATGATAGTGGACAAATTGTCCAAGATAGCCTACTTTTCTCATGTGAGGCCCACATATACTGTATCAGTCGTAGCTTGAGTATTCTTGGAGGATGTGGTTAGATTGCATGGTATACCTTGAAAGATCATTTTTGATAGAGACCCAACGTGAGACTAAAATTTAAACTCTTAAGGAGCATTTGACCAATGCACATATTTTTATAGTACCAGATCCTTTGGGCGATTTTGTGGTGTGTAGAGATGCATCCTTAGAGGGCATTGGGGTAGTTCTTATGCAGGAAGGATGAGTTGTGGCATATGAGTCTTGTAATTTCAATGATCTTGATTTGATATTTCCAACCCATGATTTGGAGTTAGTGGGAGTAGTGCATGCGCTTACGCATTGGAGACATTTCTTATTGGGCCATCAATTTGAGTTGCATAGTGATCATCATAGTTTGCAATACGTTTTCACTTACCTAAACTTGAATGCCCATCAATGCCATTGGATGGAGTTCCTTTGTGAGTATGATTTTTATGTTCATTACATCAAAGGGAAGGAGAATGTGGTCACGAATGCCTTCAATAGGAGGCGACATGAGGTTTCAGCTTTGACTCTTGGTGTGGACTTATGTGGTTGTATCCTTGAGGTCCTTCCTAGTGACCCATTGTACTAGGAGGTCAGAGAAGGGTTGGAGTTGGCCAGGACGCTAGAGGGCCAATTTGTAGGTTATTCCCTAGAGTTGGACAATCTTTTGTGGCATCATGGTAAGATTTATGTACCATTAGTAGGTGATTTACACACTTTGATCTTATATAAAGCACACTGTGCACCTTATTTGACACATCTTGGTGTCAAGAAGATGCATTCTGACCTTAGACAATTGTACTTTTGGGCTAGTTTGAGGCAACATATCACAGATTTTGTGGCTAGATGCCTTGAGTGTTAGAGAGTTAAGACTAAGCATTAGCATCCAATAGGTATTTTGCAGTTGCATGCCATCCAAGAGTGGAAATGAGACACAATCTCTATTGATTTTATTGTTGGATTGCCCATGTCATTGCATCGTCTTGATACAATTATCGTGATAGTGGACAAATTGTCCAAGATAGCCTACTTTTCTCTTGTGAGGCCCACATATATTGCCTCAGTCGTAGCTTGAGTATTCCTAGAGGATGTGGTTAGATTGCATGGTATAACTCGAAAGATCATTTTTGATAGAGACCCGATGTTCGCTTTAGCTCTGTGGACATTGCTTCAATATGCGTAGGGTGCACGACTCAACTTTCATTTTGTATATCACCTTGAGATAGATGGTCAAACAGAGATGGTTAATAAGATTTTGGAGGATATGCTTTGTATGTATGTGATGGATCAACAGACTTGTTGGGAGGACTACCTACACCTATTAGAGTTTGCTTATAATAATAGGTACCGTGATTCTCTTGGTATGCCACCTTTCTAGGCATTGTATGGGAGACCATGTCATACTCGTTTGAGTTGGAACTGTTTAGAGGATTGTGTTATATTGGGTCCCAAGATGCTTCATGATATAGAGTAGCAGGTTATCTATATTCGAGAGCGCCTTACAGCAACACAAGATCAACAAAAAAAGTATGCCTATGCTCATAGAGTGGACCGTCACTTCTAGTTGGTGGTCGATTATTTTTGAGAGTGCAACTGTAGAAGATCCCTATTCGTTATGGGATAGGCTCTAAGCTTGTACCACGTTTTGTGGGACCATTTGAGATTCTAGAGAGGATTGGTCCAAATGCCTACTGCTTGGCATTGCCACCTAGCCTATCTCGCATCCATGATGTATTTCATGTTTATGTGCTTAGGCAATATATCCTTGATGTGACCCATGTTCTTGATTGGGGCGCCTTGCAAGTCGAGGACATACAACTTTCTTTGGATCTTGTTCGCATCATTTAGTACTGCACGTTGACCGTCAGGGATCGAGACATCAAGAAGGTAAGGGTCTAGTGGGACTTGAACAATGAGGCCTCCGCCACTGGGAGGATGCTAGACGGTTCAAAGAGTTACACCCCTATTTGTTTGCAGGCTTCCAGGAGTAAGTCCAGTCCTTGGAGGGGAGGATGTAGTGTCTATCGAGCCCACATCTTGCTATTTGTTTATTCTTTTGATCCGAGCTAGACTCTTGACCGCTGTCATTTGATGCATTTCATTACTAACACATTTTTTTGTCCATATGATGTCATTGTTGATGTGAGTAGTTGATGATACAAGTGATTCAATAGTGATCATATATGCATGATGTGTGCGCCAATAGATTCCATGATGTTATATCTTGACGAATGGACGCATTCATATCTGTATTATGATTTTTTGATTTTGAAACTAAAAACTACTCTTATGTTGTCATGATTTGATGCATTATCTTTTGTGTTGTCCTGACGGATTCATTGGTTTTATGTGCATTATACTTTTGATATTAATGATATGTTATAGATGGAGATTTGATGATATTTTCATTATATGATCTGATGTACATGTTTATGTTAAATTATTAGTTTATGAGTTCCTATGACACGATGATAGTTACTTTTATGCTGCAAGTTATTGAAGTTCATGTATCATCATGCTTATGTTACTGTTCTTATGGATCCTATCTGATGTGTTTGTATGAAGAGGGACAAAGTCGTAGTTACTCACTTGTGAGATCTACACGATGTCTCAATCACCTTCACTTCTTGTCACTCCTTGATATTATGTGTATATGTGCTTCGACTATTGTACTAACTTGGACACGTGTCAGGCTATATATATATATATATATATATATATATATATATATAAACTCCAATGATGGTTAAATATGAAGGTAGTCATGACTTGTATTCAACTAGAATTGTTGCTTTGACTTCTGGATGACAATTTTCCCGATATGTTTATACCTAGTCGGTTGCAATATGACAATGATCGGTTATTTTGGTATGCATGATTTGTGTGTGTGCTTTATGACAAGTCTCCACGTTGTACCTTAGTTGTCTCCCCGACATGTGCACCTTTGTGTTGTGTGTTGGTGTAATAGTCGTAGCCGACTAAATTTTAAAGAGATTTTATTGTATTGAGGTTTTAATATTTTTGATTGAGGAACTTGGTCATTGTTTAATTGTTGATGAAATTTCATAAATGTTATGGTTTTCATATTTTAATACGAGTTTTAAGTTATGGCGAAATTTATTAAAAAAATGGATTTTTATTTCATTTGAAAACAACTTGGTTTTATAAATTGTTTTTGGGAATTTTGTTTCAAAAAACCACTTGTAAATTTGAAGTTGGGCTTGCGGGGTGAATTTTTGAAGACAAAATTTTGTGGACATTTGATCAATGGTTTTCCACATGTGATTACTTCTTCCCCTCAAAATTTCAGCTCATTTGGTGAAAGAATATTTTGATTTACAAGTGATTTGAGGGTTTTCTTAAGCTTTGTAAGGTAGTTTGATTTCTTTCATTCATGCTTGATTAAATCTATTTTGTTTGTTTGGGATTTCCCTCTATATTTGAATTTGAGATTCTTAGGGATGTTTTATCATATTTGTGGAAAGAAAATTGAATATTCATACTATATTGTATACTTAAATATGAGGGATTTTGAACATTTTAAGTGTTGGGGCATTCATGCTTGAGCTTTTGTTGAATTGAATGTATTTTTGGATTGTGTTTGACATGGGAACAAATGGGGTTTCTCCCTTTAAGGATATTTGATACTTGAGATTTTAGTGTTTTGGCATGGGGAGACCTATATCCGAGTTTGAAACTAACTCTCATTTTGTGAGTTTGGCTTGTGAAAATTGATGTTTGGGGGTTCTTGTGGGAGTTTAGGAAGCTTCAAGAATGCTTTGGAATTATGTTTCAACCCCTTGATGAGGCCTTGTGTGATCTAGTATGCATGTATTAGTGAAATTGCTACATGTGAGAGCCCCTAGATTACTTCGTATGGTTGGAATGGATATGTTAGTGCCACATATCATATTGGTATTCAATTATGCTTGAACAATTATAATAAGGCCTTAGTGTGTGATGTGACATTGTGTGGGTGAATGTTGGGTGTTATTGCGAGTGGCTCTCAATGGGGGGATCAATGCACAAAGGGGCCCCAAGATGACCCATTGACGAGTGTTAATCAAATGATAACACAAGAAAAGATTAGAGAACTAAATTGGACAAGAGAATGAGGAATTTACAGGGCTAGGGATTGACTAGTCTTAGATGTGATATGCCAAGGGTCGGGGATTAACCAGTCCAAGGTCCTTAAACACTCCCAACTTTTTGGACTTTCCACCCACCTACATTGCCCAATCAAGATGGCGACTCTTGCATTGCTAGTACACATATTGATCATGCATTGATTCCTATCCTTTTTTTTGGTGTTCTTGGTGCTTGGGTTGTTTCTATGTACTACTTGTTGGCATGCTCATGTCTGGTGTTTTGGTTATTGGATTGTGATTTGTGTTGCATATGTGTGTACTATGTGCTTTAGCCTTGTTGTATTGTGTGGGCCACATGGTTATCTCCACGAGCACAATGAGAGAGAGCTTGAGGGTTCCTTGTGGTTAGGTGGTGTGACCAATCACCATTGGGGACCAATGTACAAGTACCGAATGGTCCTAGACAATATGTGCAACCCTTCCAGACTTATGACTCATGATGTTGCATTCCTCATATTCATTTCATGCATTATATCATTAAGTTGCAATATGTTAAATGGTATATTTTTTCATTGTACATTGATGGTTGTTTATTTATGGATAGTGTAGATTATGATCATGTGGTGGTATATCTAGCTCACTGTGATGTAATTGGATGCATATACTTATCTCTCAGGATTTAATGATCTTAGTGGAATAAATTATGCAATTATTATTATATTTCATTTTGGTTGTGTTGTATAGCGTAGGTACATGTTTGGAGTTGACGTAAGCTTGGTGCATTGGCCTTTTATGACATCTACTTGGCCTTCTTGTATGATCCTGATACCTCCTGGAGCGAGAAATGACCTTTAGTATACCTGACAATTGAGATAGAGCCTTGAAAACTTGAATTCCTAAACCTTGGCTCCATTCTTGTGCATATGTCCATATTGTTGTGCATTCATCCTAACTTGTTGCACATTCGTTTGTTGCCCCTATGCATACAAGTGAATCTTGTTGTGCTTATGTATTATGTTATGCACATATGTTCTTCTCTTCTGTGCATACATCTATGCAAAAATAGGCATTTGCGACAATTTATTGTTCTGCTTAGGCTTTTCAAAAATGGGTTTTTGTTATAGATACCCTTATCCTTGTGGTCTTTTTGGCATATCGACATTTAGGGTTTGGCCTTTTTTTAATCATGGTTGTTGATTGAATTCCATGAGATTAGACCTTGCCTAAATATAACAATGGAGTGCCTTTGACCGTTCAAGTTATTGATCGGGTTTTAGGGATGCAAGGCAAGTTGAGAGGTTCATGGAGGCCCTCCAAGCCCTCTACTGGCTTCTCTATGTGGGCATTACGTGTGGCCATGGGATCCTTGGGAACACATTTACCTATCACCTTGAAGGCTTCAATGAGGTTCATGTTGATAGTGTAATTGATTGTTTACTGAATGTTAATGATTTATGATTGCATTGTATTTCATATTAGTGCACTCATTGCTATTACAATTGTTAATGTTGCGTTGTTATTGAAAAAAGATCATTATGCCTATAATGCACCTTGTTCATTGAGGGTGTTTTGGCAGGGCATGTTAGGAGTTGTGTGATACATGGGTTTCCAAGTGGTATGGTTTTATAAAAGGATGCTAAGTTCATTGGATAATTTTAGAAAACATTGTTGAAGAAAATGAAAATAATTTTGAAGTTCCTTTTATCATATCACTTATAGATTGATAAATAAACAAAAAGTTGTGAACAAGATTTTAGAAAAATTGTTGGGATGTTAAATTGGAGAGATGATAGGAAGTTAGGAAATGGTTCTAGCACAAGCATTGTTTGCATACAAAAACTCAATGAACAACCATACAAGGAAGAGATAATTTGAAATAACATATAACAATAGTTTACAAGTGTTAGAATTATGAAATATTGATGATGAAATGAAAAATACAAAAGTAGAAGAATTTGCAGAACATATGAAGGAAGTCTACACACAAAAAAGAAGTCATTTGGGGATGATAAATGGCATATATAAGAAGGTTGATGAAAAGATCAGATAAAAAGGAATTTGTGGTTGGAAATAAAGTGATGGTGTATCTTAGAAAAGAAAAGAAAAATAATTAGAACATATAATAGGTTGAAGATGAAAAAGTTTGGTCTTTGCAACATTGTTAAGAGGTTTGATTAGGGGAATATGAAGTGAATCCATTAGAGGATTCATGCATATAACCTATATTATGTGTTGTAGAATTATCGATATCATTAACAGTCAAAAAAATATAATGGCTTGGAAGTAAAATGGGAGAATTAGATGATACAACACAAAAAGGGTAGATTGAGACTAACAGGATTGGTAGAATCATTAAAAAGAAACATTATAACCTGGAAGTTTCATGAAATTGAAAGGAAGTCTTGAAGATGACCATCTTGAATACCTAGGGCTAAGGTGGACTATATTGGTTTTTCACTAGCGAAGAAAGTGATGGGTTCATTTTTCAGATTGACTCAATTGTTTGCTATAGGATCATCTCAAGTTGTAAGAGCAATCTTGTATCACCCCAAATATATTTTCTTTTAATTTATTTATTTGTAATTTTTCAATAACATTATAATCATTATCTAGGCATGATAAATCTAACTACATTTCAGCACATTCATTTTTCACCTTGTAGTTGGGAACACGTGTTCCATTTTGAGACTACAATGTCACATCAATTTTTTTAAGAATTTTTAACCGTCATAAAACACATTTAATTCTAAAATCATTATTGAGCATAATAGGATAATATCTAATTTCATTATATAAGGCTTGCGACACCTTTCCAATGTGTCATGGTAGAAAAGGAACATGTTTCTTTATTCATTGAATCCCATGAGATTTTGTGGTATGAGCCACATCAAGATTTATTGATCAATCATTGTCACATTTATTCAAAAGGTTATATATACACATTTGTCATTGACACATCACCCTTAACAATAAGTTATGCACCTCCTTGTGGCCAATATGAATCACTCTAAAGACTAGAAGCCATTTTTAAATATCAATCATGATCCTTTGAAGGAAATCAACTTTAGTTTTTGAGCTTGGCATTGACGTTCTATTATAACATCATTTGATGGGCTAAGGAACGCTTGTGACAAATTGCAATTCCATTATAATTATGAATCAATACAAACTACATTGTTGTTTCTTTGAACACTCTAATGAGATGGTTTATTAGATTGCATGGTTGGATAACACTTCATTGGATCCTCAACCATGACTACAATACTTCCCATTATACATGATATCACATGTAATGAATTGGAAGATGTGGTAAAGATTGTAAAGTTTAACTCATGTATTTAGAATTTTTTTCTTAGCAATAATCAAAGTACTATGAACTAAGTATACACCAACCATGCCAACATAAAGTATATTAGCACCATCAATTTCAATAAATGGTCAAGGCTCATGGAGATTTTTTTCCAACTTAATCCCAATATACTTCAATATCCAATTTCAACCTCTCAATGATTGCTTAATAGCTCTCTTTTAGCATAAGTACCTACATACATGGTCCATTACAAAGCAAATATTTGGTTAAGTCAAGCTCAACCCATTGTATAATACAATAAACTATTATTAATTCTTTGACAATGTAATAGATGGTAGTTAAAGATGGTAGTTAGCATGTATCCATGTTAAATTTCTTTAACTCATTTTAGACATAATTTGTTTGAGAGAAGAAAATCCCCTCTAACTCTTATAACACATTTAGACCAAGACTGTAGTGTAAAAAACATATCTCATATCTTCTCATGTTTGTGGTTAACATTGTAATAGAGGTAGTTTGCATGTATCCATGTTGAATTTCTTCAAAGAGTTGTAGACATACTTAGTTTAAGAGAAAAGACCCCTTCAACAATAACATGTGTACCAAGAAAGTAGTGTAATAAACCTTAGTTTTTAAGTCATATCTTCTTAAATTCATGCTTAATAGATGTATTAAACATTGCCTCTAATAATCAAACCATTTACAGAATACCATAATTAGCATGTGAAAACCCTCATACTTCACATTAACATTGTGATCAAATTTATAATTGTAAAGACAAAAAGATAAAATTTATCTATTTTTACAATTATTAAAGAAAAAGATACAACTTATCTATCTTTTCATAATGTAACCTCAATACTTAATACTTGCTTTAACCCATATAATATATTTTTTTGAATTTCAAAAACACTCCTCATCATTAATGTACATAAATCTATTCCTAAAGCTCACCAAGCTCCACTAAAATATAGAACTTCACTTTCCATAGCCCCTAATCTAAGTGTTGTCACATCTTTCATAATCTTAGACAAAATCCTTAACAAAGCATGATCAACACAACAAACTCTCCAAAATTTGTCGTGCTTGCCTTGGGCTCGAAGCATACATGTAGACATATCAACCAAAGCCCTGTTCTTCTACTAGTCCACCACACCACTTCAATGCATCACACTAAAAATATGGAGACATTAGTAGCGGCCCTAAGGCATTCAAACACACAATACACTTGATATATCAAAAGGACCACAAGTGATGTGATCCAATGTCAAGATTAGTGACGTGGCACAACCTTTTATTTATACCTCTCTTCCAAAAATGGGCAAAGTCCAATACTTACCAAATGGTACACAAATAAACCACAATAATGATCAATAATGATAGCTCAATGAACCCAATAATTTGATGATTTTCCTAACTCCAACATAGTAATTCCCATGGAATTTAATAAAAGAACTCCATATTAAAAAGTCCAAATCAAAATATTTTTTACATTTTCCTTCAATCTAATCTTCTCTTTGATGTTACAATGTTTAGAAATCCAACTTAATGCCCAATTAAATTTGTCATAATAAGCATTAGAATGTATTTAAAACTCTAAAATCTTAGATTTGATTTTTTATAATTAATCAGTTCAATTACAAGCACCAATCGTCAATGCATTGACAATTTTGAATGACAACACTGCATTGTTTCTAGAAAATCCAGATAATCATAAGCAACCTATTAATTTTGGCTTCTGCTACTAGATTTACAATAATAAATCTAGAATTTTGATAGGGGTCACAAAAAATAATGTAAAAAAGTAGATTGTTTAAAGGTATAAAGTCCAACAATATGTTTTCCTCTATATGATTTTACTTGTATATAAATGCAAGACACATCTTCAATAAACTTGCAATTTATAAAGGATGGGCAATTGCATTTAGCTTTGTGGGCATATGCTTTGTAATGCCTGTATCTCGGTAAAAGATTGTATATTGGGAACAAATTTGAGGCAATCTAAAGGTAAAGATAATTTGATCCAAAAAGTATCCTCACATTTATGGTTTTTCTAACAATTCTAGACTTTGAGCTACCATTCTTTGTTAAATCTGATTAAATCATCTCTTGAACCTCATAAAAGGATTGTTGGAGGTAATTGGGATCCATAAATCTTTAGCCTACATGCTAGTTGTGAATTAATACATTATAAATAGTTTTGCTAAGACCTATTATTTGTAATACCCCAAAATTGGCACCTAATTATCTCAAGCAATTTTGGTGTATTTCTTCAATTCTATGTCATCAAAGTCCTATCTCGCTAGACAATTTTCTCTCTCCTACTTGACTCTATTTGACTTGATGTCAGTTGCAAAGACTCTAAATTGCAATAATCAAATGCTAAATTAATTCCTAAAAGTCTTTGACTTATATTAGCTAAATTATCCCTATGATAAATTAATTTAATTCTAAAGTCCTAAGTGCTTTAAATTAAATTAAATCTACCCCTTTAGCTAATACACATCAAAAATGAATTAATATCATTTAATTATTTGAGTGAACATCTCTCTATTTGAATTTAATTATTCAAATTATTCAAATTAGTCACACCCCCATATGTGGCATAAATTCCACTTTTTAATTAAATAATTCCATGCCTATTTGTCCAAAAAGTGAAGAGCCTTAATGGAAAATGAAGTCACTTAGGACATGTGGCAAAAGGAGTTACATGCGAGATTCCCCCTCTTTTTCTATTTAAGAGCTTGCCTTTTCATTTCAAAGCATGGAATTTTTGAGAGCATAGAGATTATAGTAAAATTCTACTACATTCTTTGAGATTCATAGCTTTTGATGGTTATCATTTTAGTTAGTTCATTTTAGCATAACATTGCATTTCTTATTTAATTAATTTGCTTATCTTGTTCTTAATCTAGTTGCATTCTTATTTGAAAATACCAAAAAAAACTTGCATTTTCATTTTAGATTACATGCATTCATGCTAGATTGCTTGCATTTTTTATTTCATGCCTATGCTTTTCTTTTAAAATCCTCCATTGTAGTTTGGTCTTATGGTTGTTGGCTTTCGATCTGAGAGCAATCTTGAAAACACCTCGTCTACATAGGAGATAACAAATCGCTTCACTACAGATTTCGGATTGAATAACTCATATTTTTTTCTGTAATCTGATCATGTGAGTAATGATCATGTTGTGAGTGTGTTGAATTTGAGGTCACATTCAATCATACACATTTTTGGCGCCCACCGTGGGGCAGAAAAGATCAATTTTTGGCCTCATTCTTGATTGGTTTTTTAGTTTTAGTGTTGGTTCCAGGCCTTGTACAGCCATGTACAGTCTGGAAACCTTGTAATATAATAATGGATGGATAGAATGATGAATCCTCTTTTTCATGCTTTTGGTTTGGTTCATTTTTATAAAAAAATGAATAATTTATGATAATTTTGGTGAAAGTGGGTATTTGCAGATTTGAGATTATCTGAATACAGTCAGATTGAAACATCTGGTACGGACAAATTGTGAAGAATTAGTATCTCTAATAATAATCATTGAAAAGATATGTGAATTATCTTTCATTTCCTTTTGGTTTGAGTCATTTTTATGCAGATTTGTGAAAGTTATGGGCATTTGAGTGAAAACTGGTTTTTAACAATCTGTATTGGAGTTGCAGGCAATGATTTATTCTTAGAAAATGATTTATGAATGGGAAAAATAAATGGCTTACATATTTGGAAACTAGATTCATTAATAGCTACTGTGAAATTGGTTTGGTTTCATTTAGATTTTTTCTGAGAAAGATATGTGATTCCCTAGGCAGGGCCTAGTGTTTTAAATCTGGTTTATGACAGAAAAATGGCAGTCTGAAAAGGTTATTGGTTGAGGAACTAAATTGAATCATAAGACTTGTAATTTTGGGAAATGATAATTCTTGATGTTGGCTAAAAACTTCATTCTTTCTAAAAATTTTAATATTGTGATTTTATGGGTCAAATAAATCAATCTTTAAAGACTGTCTTGAAGACAGCAATGTTACATATCTTACGGTTTGCCATTGATTTGTCTTGATTTTGTACTTTCGGATGTGTGCTAAATGCTGGATTGCAGATCTTTGGACCTAAGGTGAGTTGTTAAAATCTCTATAACACTTGGTTTGGGCATAAAATTAATCTCTCATGTGTTTGGCTTGAGTGTTACACGCTTTCATAGAACACATTTTTTATGCTCTTAATGGGAAATAAACGAACATAGATTTGCTTTCATAGAAGTTTGTGTTTAAGTGCATGCTTGTCTTTTAAAAATTAAGTAATTCTTGGTTCCAATATCAAAAAAATCTCATTGAGTAATCTAGGGCATGGATTCATTCCTTTTTTACATGAAGAGTTAAATGCACCACTTTGTGGACTCACTTCATGTTTACTTGGAAAGTTAAATATTCCACGATTCAAACCCTTTTGCACTTATGAGTAGTATTGATTAGCAGTCTTAGATTACTTGTGATTGATCTAGATTGCTATCTTGGGTTATTGGACTCGCTAATCTACCGGCCCCTCATTTCCGCCCTGTGGTTGCAATCTCAGCGCCACATTAAAGGGGAGGGGTCTATAGGAAAGAAGCGTTAATTGTTCCACTAGGCAACCTTTTTGTGCTTTTTGGAACTCACTTGTTTTCTAGGTTGTGGACTCGTTTGTAGCTTGTGTGAGGTGTTAAGTGTTCCACCTTGTGGACTCACCTCATATTTGCTTTAAGCGTTTAAGTGTTCCACCTTTAGTGCTTTTCAATACTTTTTGATAGAGAATTACTTACTTTTCATTTTTTTAGAAGGCCTGCTTGGGGATTTCATCACCTCAAGGGACGACCTTAACTCCCATGTTCCGACGGAGTATAAATATCGGGAGGTGAATCCAAAGACACCTCTCTTGGGAATGAGTTAAATTTCACTCTTGGCTAAGCCTCAAAGAACTTTATACCTTTGAGAAGTGAAGGAGGAGATTTGGGTTACCGTCTCCCCCCGGCTGTGTGATTTCTGTTTCTTCTCATCTACGAATTTGTACCTCACGTACCTTGCGTATATCGAGGACTCCTTTTAGAAAAGCCATGTATATCCTTGTAGACAACTTGCTAGGATGTTGTTGTGTTCTAAGTGCCTGCTAAAACATTTTCAAGAACATACACAAGTAGAGTCCTTAGGGAGTAGAAATACTAAGTCACTATTCCTGTTCATGCGCAAGGTTGCTTTGTCCCTTGCCCATTGCTTGAAGACTATTTGCTTGAACTCTTTGATTGCTATCTTATGTGCTTGATCAATGACATAAATCTGATCTACCTTTTTGTCCGTGATCTATTTTTCTATTTTCCTGTCGTTCACCGTCAGAAACTGGTTGTCTTGAGCTAGGAATCGATCGATCTTTGCTTTGACTCGCGTTGTCTCTCATCTATTCATCTTATCTCTTTATGCCTTTTGTACCTCGCGTTGCGATAGTCGTATCTCGGCTATTCTAGCCACCTCTTTTGATGACTCGTACCAGGTTCATCTTGCATCTCGGCTGTTCTAGCCATTTATCCTCTTTTCGTTATCTTTGAGACAGAGTCTAGCTTTATCTCGAGTTCTTTCTCGTTACATCTTTGTTTATGACTGTCACGACTCGAAGTGGCAAGACTTATCCCATTCAGAATATTGATCAAGATAGAAGCAAACTTTGTAATCAAGACATAGGTCATTCTGAATCTGTTATGAAATCTGAACTTCGTGAGGGATTCTCACATTCCTCCTCATTCCAAGAGTATTACAATCCATTGTTTCAGATACAGTCTGACTTATTATTTCAAGAATATTATAACCCATTGTTTGAAGACCAACAAGACTCTGAAGGGTCACTTTCTAAAATTGAACCTATTGATCCTTTCGAACCTATCGACTCTTTCACGATCTCTCAGAATACTACCAACAATATGGGAGATCCATTCCACTTCCCAAGGGGAGGTAAATTCAACAAAATTCATGAGCAATCTCAGAATGACCAAGGTCATGGTCAGTCTCGAAATGACAAGAGTTATGATCAATCCCACAATATTCAATATTTGGTCAACATCCAGGACCTTTGCAATTTGAAACAATGATAAGGGGAGCCTCTCCTAACATTTCTCCAGAGATGGAGACAACTATGCATGAAGTATCCACATGAATTACCCGAGTCTGAAAAGCTTGATATCTTCTTGGACAATCTTGTCCCAAATTTTGGATACCAAGTACGATTACAAGGTCCCCTCACCTTTCTCAATATGATTAGGTGAGCTGTGAGGATAGAAGCATTTATGGTCAAGAAGGGAGAATTGACTTTGAACAAAGACAACAAGCAACGACCTTCTCCCTTGAACAAGGATAAGGATAAGATTGTCAACAAAAACATAGATATTATGAATGACGGTGTTGTTGACAATATGATGCCAAAACCCTCAAAGTTGGTTTTCAATCTCAGCTCTAACATACAAACAATCAAAGCCACTGAGAAGGCTATGACAAAAGCTCAACCGCCTTCCAGATTTGCTAAAAACAAACCTTGGATCTCTCACTGTGACATGATCATTGCTCCAAGGAGCGAGGATGCTCCTAAACCAAAAACTCCCTTTGTCTTGCGAGGCCCTGCATTTCCCTCTTGTAACACCGCACTGTCTCCAGCTTGTGTGAATACTATCCCTCAATCTCGTGCGAAGATTGTTCTCAAAGGTCCTGAGCCTTCAATTTTCGGACCAAAACTTCTATGGATAAATCCCTCACCAAGGCAAACATCCCCAAAGATCTCAATTTCAACAATTTTCAATATATGGTGGGTCATTTGACCTCGCCTCATTATTTGTCCTTCTCTGAAGAAGATGATCATTCTCCAAGCCACCTGCATAATGCTCCCATACACATTGAAGTTATGGAAGGTCCCGAGTGTGTCCCCCACGTCCTCATTGACAATAGTGCTAGCCTAAATACTTGCTTTGCTAAGATGCTTACCCAAATGACATACAACTTTGTTCCCACCAATAAAGAGTCCACTGAGTTCTATGATGCTAAGCTAAAAGAAATAGAAAAGACCTTGAAGATCAAAGATATTGGCATGGGGGAATATCAGTTTGAGTCCATGTTGACATTGACAACTCTCCCTCCATCTCCACATTCCTATGAGGAACCTTCTGAAGACGGATTTGGTATTAGCTATCAGAGCTATGAGCTTGACCAACCTAGCTACAGCTTGCACTCACATGAAGAAACACAGATTCAGCCTATGACATATGAAAGACCTTTGAATGATCAAAATTCTAATTCAGACTACCAGAAAGAGTCTTATCTACCTTCTCAAGTGCTTCAAGAACATGATCTTGGTCCTCACCAGGAGGATTTTATACACTCTACTGAACAGATTTCTACTACTACAGCTACTGCTGAATATGTCATTGCCTCCAATGGCACACATACTGATTAGGAGCAACTATTGGATGCTTCCCTTATCTTGGGTATGCCTCAAGGTATGCCTATTCTAGATTGTTCCACCACTTCTGCTATTGAACAGACTCCTACTGCTGTTGACTCCAATGGCACATATACTGATTGGGAGCAACTGTTGGACACTTCCCTCCTCTTGGGTATGCCTCAAGGTATGCCTATTCCAGATTACTCTGCTGCTTCTACTACTGAACAAGATCCTACTGTTAAAGAAACACTTCCTATGTTAGATGACAACTATGAAGAAAGTTTGCCTCCGACTATGTCTCTAGCTGAATGGGACTCTATATCAGATGCTACTATGGAAATACCAGTTGATGCTATGCACCTATATGCTAGTCTTAACAACTCAGAAAGAGGAGAAAGTTATGATCCTCCAGATCAAGCTATTGATGATGATCCTTTCCACCCTCCTGTGGAGATCATTCCTATGGCTCCTAGGCCATCTGCTCCAAGTTATACTTCTACTGCTCCAACAAATCATGGGTATCTAAGACCCCGTCTTGTTACAATCTCATGGAATCCTGGTATATCCAGAATAGAATTGATTCCTACTCATATGCTCTTACCACCTGAAAGGGGACCTGACTCTTGGAATAGACCATCTTGGTTAGGCTCACATAATATTCCTCCAAATTTATCTAACTCTTCTAAGACAACTCACAATCGACAATGCTCTATGGAAGATTACTTTCTTGATCTATCTAATGCATTCATGAATGATGAGGATGATATTGATATATTTGCACCTGAGCCCATCCCATTGACTTTTCTTCCCCCTTCATCTCCCAGAAAAGTGGCCCGTCCACTTCCATCTCCACCTCTCCACCTAAACCAGTCATATAAGCCTTTTTCATCCACAATTCTTGAGTCTTTTGGAAGTAACTTGGATGTGCAACATAAAAACAAAAATAATAAGAATCCACTTATATCTCAAGGTCACCATGTCCCATCTAATCGACATGTGACTACGAAGAAAGGAAAGCAACAGAGGTGTTCAAAAGATCGCAAAGGTCCTCAAAAAGAAGAAGACAATCAAAAGACATAAAATAAAATAAAACATGGATCTCAAAATCCATTCTACAGGCATTGTCATCAAAAGCACCTCAAAGTAAAGAAGAAAAAATTCAAAAGCTATGCGGATTCCAAAGAAAGGAAAAATCAAAGTTGTCATTCGAGCTTCCAAAATTCTCATACTTCCCTCCATTCCATCACCCTTGCCTCTCATACTTTACCCTCTTCACTCCATCTTGCCTTGTCCCAAAGTGCATATCAGTATCTCCTTATTACTAATGACATGACTAAGGAAAATCTAGAACGTACTCTTCCTAAGAATTTAGAGCATGGGAAATCTGACAAAGAGTTAAGGTGTGTCTATGAGGATATTTGTGAGTTTCACTTAAGTGATCTTTCCTTGACTATGGATCTCTTGATGGTTGGACACTACTGGTTGGATCTCCTGTTATTGCTACAACATCTAGTTCTGATTCTGCAACTTCTCAGCTGGCTACTACTACAAATGATCGTGTTTCCAGAGATCACCACTGAAGAAGAGGCACTCAAAGAGCCCATCAACACTCTTCATCTGAAGAAGTTCTACAGCTGACATTCTCAGTATGCTCATGTACATATTTATTGATCCTGAAAAAATTCTAAAAATTGATATATTGCAAAAAATCTTAAAAAATTGCAAAATGTCCTAAAAAAATGATCATCTTAGTGAAAACCTGGCAAACAGGCGCTTTGATGTATCTATTATCCTAGTGAAAACCTGGTAAACAGGCGCCTTGATAATACAAAAAAATAGAAAATGTGAAAAATACAAAAAAAAAAAAAAAAATACAAAAAAAGCAAAAAAGAGAAAATACAAAAAAAATTGAAAAAGAAAAAAAATGTGCCATTGCTGAAAACCTGGTAAATAGGCATCATGGTAGCAAAAATAGAATCTCTGCCAAGTTGGTGAAAACCTGGTAAACAGGCGCCACTTGTTTCCTAAAGTAACATCCTCTCTCGGCGTCGCTTGGCTCTTAGTTTATTGCTTTAGTTTTCTTTCCAGCTTTAGTTTGCTTCCTTTGTTTCTTGCTTTAGTTTGTTTCTCGCTTTGGTTTGCTAGCTCATGCACTTGCCTTCGGTTGTTTTCGAGTTTTTGCTCGACTCTTCATAGATTGGAATTGGTTCACGCTTGGGGGCACTCGCTTAGTCTAGGGGGCATTGTCCTATCGCTTTCAGAAACTCTTTCGAGCATCAGTCACCAGCGACTCTCGCTACATCTGTCTGCTGATACCTAGCTCTCGTTCGATCTCTCTCTTTCGAGATCTCTCCCTTGCATCAGTCACTAGTGCTTCTCACTGTGTCTACCTATTGTCGTTATCTCATCGAGACTTCAAAAGTCATCTTTTCGATTCGAATCCAATTCGCTTGAACACGAGCATAAACTGAAACTAAAACTAAATGTGTGTTCTTTTGAGGCATGCTGAGCTTTGTTTTCTTTGAGGGTTTGTTTGTTTGCTTTCTTTGCTTTCTGCTTGTTGGTTTAGTTCCAATGATCCAAAAAATTCATATAAGAGGGTTGTATGTCTGTAAGAGCCTTCATCTCATATTGGATGGCCATGTGTACCTCGACTCCTTTTATATGAACACTTTGGTGAGGTTGGTTCTTCTCCTTGTCTTTTGAGTGACTTCTTTCTGCTACTGGTGAAATTGTAAATGCTTGCCCTGTTGAGTGAACGTAAGGGTCACTGCGAGCAATCTTTGGCAAAAGAAGGAACTCCTGCGTGCTTGGTGTGTTTGTTCGCAAGAGACATTCAGGTCATTCTAGCATTTATGCTCTAATGCTTATGTTAACTTGCTAGATTAAAAGGAATAGGTGTTTAGGTCATTCTGGCTCCTTGTGCCTTAATGCTTACATCTTATTCTGACAAACCTAAGACTTATGTCATATTCATATTCTCATGATAGCGATATTAGTGAGGATTGTATGACATCTTGCGATTGTCTGAACTTGAAAGGCTCTATGATGATAAATACGGCGAGTCCAACAACCAAGTCCTAGGGTTTGCATTTTCATTTGGACTTGCATCTTTCATTCTAGGCTTGCATTTGGAGCACTTTTTTGTTGCTCTCTTGATTGCTTTTTGTTCATTGGAGGTTCTCCTCTTCCATCCTAGTTTCATCATGATTGCACAAGTTTTCGGGATCGAAATCGAAATCTGACATCTCTACATAGCTCGAAATCACGTTTTAAATTCTGAGACCCTTTGGGATCGGATGCTTGTGCAGTCAGCCTTCTGGCGTCATCTTCCTGCCAGATCCTCATCTTTGCATCATGTTCTTGAGATCTTTTCTCTTTTCATCAAAGTCAACTCTAGTCAAATTTGGTCAACCATGGTCAAACTTGGTCAACAGGACCTCTGCATTGCTCTGATTTGCTTCTGCATCTTCTCAATGCTTCTTTAATCTACTCTGAATTCTTCTCAATCTTTGATCGTATCTTTACCTGTAATCTCTTGCTGTCAATCATCTTTTGACGTGTCATCTTTCGATTTCGCTCCCGAGGGGGCAAGATGATTGCATCATTGAATCTTGTCGAATCAATTCTTGAATCAATCTAATCTGAATCTTCAGTTCTCATTGCTTGGGGCATCTCGGTGCCTCATATCCTGTTATCTTATCATCTATCTCTTAGGTATCTGAGCAATCTAACTCAGATCCTTGAGAATCAAGCTTCGTTCTGGAGATGGTTCTTGAAATCTTTTAGGTATTGGGGCAATCTAACCCTAATTCCTGGGAGTCAAGCTTCGTTCTGGAGATGGCTCTCAAAATCTCTTTTAGACCGTTATCTGGGCAATCTAACTTGGGTCTCGGAGGGCTAAGCTTTGTATTGGGGCAATCTAACCCTGATTCTGGAGATAATCCTAAATCTACATCTTCATCAATTGGTATTGGGGCAATCTAACCCTGATTTTGGTTCTCTTCTAAGACCGATGTCTTTGCAATACTTAGACTTCAGAAATTCTCATCATCTGTCACTTCAGACTTTTCTTTGAATCAACACGCTGCTCGCACATCAATTCAAAGAGGGGCAAAATGTAATACCCCAAAATTGGCACCTAATTATCTCAAGCAATTTTGGTGTATTTCTTCAATTCTATGTCATCAAAGTCCTATCTCGCTAGGCAATTTTCTCTCTCCTACTTGACTCTATTTGACTTGATGTCAGTTGCAAAGACCCTAAATTGCAATAATCAAATGCTAAATTAATTCTTAAAAGTCTTTGACTTATATTAGCTAAATTATCCCTATGATAAATTAATTTAATTCTAAAGTCCTAAGTGCTTTAAATTAAATTAAATCTACCCCTTTAGCTAATACACATCAAAAAGGAATTAATATCATTTAATTATTTGAGTGGACATCTCTCTATTTGAATTTAATTATTCAAATTATTCAAATTAGTCACACCCCCATATGTGGCATAAATTCCACTTTTTAATTAAATAATTCCATGCCTATTTGTCCAAAAAGTGAAGAGCCTTAATGGAAAATGAAGTCACTTAGGACATGTGGCAAAAGGAGTTACATGCGAGATTCCCCCTCTTTTTCTATTTAAGAGCTTGCCTTTTCATTTCAAAGCATGGAATTTTTGAGAGCATAGAGATTATAGTAAAATTCTACTACATTCTTTGAGATTCATAGCTTTTGATGGTTATCATTTTAGTTAGTTCATTTTAGCATAACATTGCATTTCTTATTTAATTAATTTGCTTATCTTGTTCTTAATCTAGTTGCATTCTTATTTGAAAATACCAAAAAAAACTTGCATTTTCATTTTAGATTACATGCATTCATGCTAGATTGCTTGCATTTTTTATTTCATGCCTATGCTTTTCTTTTAAAATCCTCCATTGTAGTTCGGTCTTATGGTTGTTGGCTTTCGATCTGAGAGCAATCTTGAAAACACCCCGTCTACATAGGAGGCAACAGATCGCTTCACTACAGATTTCGGATTGAATAACTCATATTCTTTTCTGTAATCTGATCATGTGAGTAATGATCATGTTGTGTGTGTGTTGAATTTGAGGTCACATTCAATCATACACATTATTGTCCTGTGCAACCATGTTTGAACATTGTTTATTACTTTTGGACTTGTTGCCCCACTTTTGTTCTTCACACTTTAAATCAAAAGTGAATACCTTGTGTTAGATTGAGTCGTGAGTTTTGAGAAAATAAATTGGAGTCTAAGTCTAGAATCCCCCTAGGATAGGTGGTCTTCATCGAATAATCCCTTCATGCCTTCTTTCTGCTTTTTAAGCTGGGTTGGTTTTATTTCCTCCCTAGGAATGGGTATGTTATAGTTCCTAATTCAATAAAGACTCTATTTCTTTCATTTTTGATCGATGGTATTCATATGAATGTGAAGCTCTAAATTGACTTTTTTCCCCTTTGTAAGAAAAATTGAAAATAGCCTTCTCCTCGGCGGGTTTCGACCCATGAAGGTAATTTTCCGTAGGAAGAGAACACTGGAATCATCAAGCGCATCAACAAGGCCTAGAGATTGGGATTCTTGAGTTAAGAGTGAGTCGGGTCCAGAAAAGTAGCTTGGCAGAGACGTTGTAATGAACTTCCCCACTAGTGGAGTTTCTCCTACAGAAGTTGTTTTTCGAAGGACAATGGAAAGTGTATTAGAGATTCCTGAAAGCCAAGCGTTTATATTTTGAAGAAATGAGGTTGAGCCACTGCAATGGATAAAACGGTCTCAGAATATGAGAAAGTGAGTAAGAGTCTTTTTTTCGGAGAATTGGTTTTTAGCTTCTCCCTTATCGGTTTCTAAGAAGTGACAAATTGTGAGGAAATAAGCACAAGAAATCACAAGGATTGAATGACCTGCTATGATGAAGATAGTCTGCTTTGATATCTAAAAGAAATCGCCGAAGAAATGGGTCAGTTGCAGATTTTTGGAAAATCAACCTGCAGCTTCTCCACAGTTAGGTTTCTACCCTCAAAGTGAGTTTTCCGACAAAGACGTTGAATGGAGAGAAGCGGAAAAGTAAAAATCTGCTACGACAATTAAGTTATTGTTACAACTACTCCAAACATGTAAAAGTGATTTGTTAAGGCCGTTAATAAGGTGCATTTAATTCAAATATTAACATTAGAACTTTAATGGATATTTTTGAAATCTATTGTGTGGTGCGAGATATGGAAAGTAACGATAAGGAAGCTGACCATTTATAAAATACTCAAACTATTAAGAGAAAATTACCATTTGTTCACATCTTTTTGATACACCTTTGATTTCCCACAATTTCACAAATCATCTTACGACATTCTCCAAAGCTTCTTAACAGTAAATCAAAAGCATAATCAGAAGCTATGACCACTAGATTCATGGGTTTTGATGGGTTGAACGGGATCACATCTGAATGGCAAAATTTGATAGATACATCCCTCAGATTCTACAATCTGAGCAATCTACACAAAAGATTGAATGAAGAAAATATCCACCCCATGACGCAAAAGCTCAAAGGTAGCGGTTTGGTTGAAGCCGTTGGATTTCCTGTTGCAGTGCAAGTTGCCGAGCTAATCCAAGAATGTATAACTAGGTTCAACCCGTATACAAAGCAGATTTTTCTATCGGATGACACATTACTCATCTCCATTGACATAGAGTCTATGCAAAATAGTCTTCCTATCCCAGAGCGAGCAGAGTTTTCAAATATGAACTTCTCAATCGCAATTTCAGAATATAATGAGAAGAAGATGAGGTGGAGGAAAGAGATCATGAACTCGTGGTTTCAGAAGGCCAGAAGCATAAAGGGAAAAGTGCCAAAGACACTTTTCAGGATAGATTTGAAGGCCGAGCTCGTCGACATCCTAGTACTCCTTCATAGAATAAAAGGTGAAAGTGACACATTGAATTTCATAGAGCACTACTTCTTCTTGGTCCAAGTAATATGTGCTAAGCATCATTATATAGACTGGGCTCAAGTGGTAAGTGAAAATCTGTCTAATGCCTTGAGTCTTGCCAAGTACTAGAACAAGTTTTATATTTCTTCCTATTTAATTTATGTTTTAGCTACATTGCAAGTATGGCCAAGACTCCCTAGGCTAGAAGAGTATGAAGATGATGTGAAAATTTATGATTTCTTCCCTCATTTGAAGTTACAAAATAGCTATGCAGAGTTCATTAAAGTTAATGACTCGTTTACAATGAGGTTGTGCAGAGAATTACAAGGATGCTTAGAGCGGAGGTTCTCGCCAGAGGCCATGGAATTCATCACCCAATTTGGGAGCTTCTTCATTCAATTTGCTAGTTTCTCATACCTTTGTCTTGCAGGTTTTGATGATTTTCCCATGAAGCTGCCCAAGTACCCCAATGACATGATCGTGCTCATAGAGGTGATTCGACAGATGTTGCAAGTGAACCTAATCAGTGCGGAAATTAAGAAGAAAGGCTACAAATTCCTTGTTACCATTGGAGCTTACAGATGCGCGTCAAGATCAAATGCTAAGAACTTTATGAAGGCGTTCGAGAGCAGATATAAACCATAAGTATATGAAGTTTTGAGGCCTCAATTTGATCTAGTAGGTTATGCAAAGAACCACCTACAAATTGGCACTATGGTCAAGCACATCCCCGAACTCGAAGATTATTGGGCAAACTGCAAGGATGAGTTAGAAAGCTGAGAGAAGTTTTACTGCAGATTGACTATTGAACAAATCAAGTTGTTCAATGTCAACATTAATGTGGAAGGCATTGTTGATGATGGAGAACATATGTATACTGACACATATCGAGATCAGATCAAGCCCTATCCAATGAGCTCTGAACTTGTTCAAGGTCAAGCTATAGAAGGTTTGGAGACTTTAACAGCTAAAGTCATCAAGAGAACTGATAAGTGGGTTCAGTGGATGATGGGAAGGAGAAAGCGATCTAGGAAGCCTACTCCTCAACAAGCTCCTATAGTCGAGCCAACGAATGCTCCTACATCCTCCTCTTTGCCAACGTCATCTGTGGCCAAAGGACCAGCTCAACCAAGAGGTGGAGATGATAAACCGCCTGAAAAAGAAATCCCACTTGAAAATGCATGTGGAGTAGGTTCATCTCCTATCATCAGTTCGAATGAAAAGTGGAGAAATCCGACAAGCCGGCGGAAGAAACTGTTGGGGCCGCGAAACCAGAGCAACAAGCACAAGGGGAAATTGTTGAGACACAAGGTGACACTCCTACTCAAGAGGTTCCTACCATTGTTGAGGTTGGTGATGATAGTAGCAGTTTGGAAACTGATGAGACATATGAGCATTGTGGGTCTCCTCAAAAGGAAAAGAGCATTTCTTCTCTACAAGTTAATCCTTTCGCCTCCAAGCCTAAATCTTCCCCTCCTGTTATCAGGAAATTATTTGTTGAAGATTTGATTTCTGCGACCAAAGTTACAAGTGTAGAATCATGGCTCGAGAATACTCTGGAGCGGAAAAGAAAAAGGGTTGAGCAAGGCGCTCCCAGTGGTGAAATGTTCTCACAAGCGATGTCGTCAGGATCAGCTGTGAGCAAAGCTAAGAAGACTAGGACTCTGACCACTCTTGGTCAAGATCCAGACATAGGGCACCTAGCGATGGAAATAGCCAAGCCACTAAAGGATGATAGAATTGAAGACCTTACTGCCTCAGACTTTGCACTCTTGTCCTTAGACATGGGCTTGCCTGCCATGATACCAAAGTAGACTTGTGGAAGTCTAGTAATGTCTTGATCGAGGAAGAGCTCGAAGAACTCAAAGTCACCAAGACTCAACTCAAGGTTGAAATTAAAGAAATGACTAACTTCATTACACAGTTGGTCGCTCCTGTGGCATGCCTGCCCAGCTCCCTAACAACATTTGATCTTGCTGTAGCTGAGAACCAAGCAATACTTGCCAAATTGTAAGAAGATAGACATTTCGGGCACATTGGCAGGAGGTGGATTGGACGACTTAAGTTTGAAGGTCTAGTAGCCATTGAGAAACTCGAGAGTGTCTTTTTATAGTTAGAGGCAGAGAAGGATTCTCTAAAGGGACACATGTAGACACTCACAACAGAGAGGTTGAGATGAGAAGAGTGCATGGTGCTATTACATTGGCTGGTCGCGATGAAGACTAAAGATGCAATCAAAGCCAACATATTGCAAAAAGGAGATAAACCTCTGATCGAGTGGCTCCAAGGAGTTGAGTTCAAAACGGTGATGATAATCAAGGCAGAGGCGGGAATGAAAGTGACCAAAGAGGAAGTCACCAAGGAGAAAAGTAAAATCTTTTTATATTTGACAGGTCTTCACTCCGAGTCTCAAGCTAGCAGAGATGGTAAGAGCCCAATTGGTATAACCAACATGCAGAAGTCATTCTCTAACTACTCAGACCAGCTTGTAGAGTTATCTGGGTCTCACCTCGACATAATACCTAATCTTCAACAACTTGGTGGATGCATACACAAAGCCATGGAGAAGACACAACCCCGAAAGGATGCTACAAAATGCATAGAGAAAGACCATGCCCGCTGGCTCATAAGATTGAAAAACATGTACATCCCAGATTCTGAAAGGATGACTCTGATTCTTGCTGCCGCCAAAGCTCATAAGACTAAGTTGGAGAAGGCGAATAAGCCGGTGAAGAGCAAATAGCTTTCCCCTCCTTTTTTTGATATACATTGTAAAATCGGTAAATGGCCACTTGTCATTTACCGACTTTGTAGAATATGAATCGATTTAGTTGATTTTGTAAGGACTTAACTCTTGAAGCCTATATGTAACATTTTGAAAATCAATGAAAAGGTTGACTAATTTTTGGTGTGAAATATATCTTGTTGTGGAGTCAATCTAGAATGTGTTTTGTGCCATTTATTTACTGTTCCATGCGTTTGTAAGTTTGAATGTTTGTTTTCCTTAAGCTGGATTGAAATTAGCAAAATAGATGGAGTTCTGTTTCTCTTCTTTAGTACAGTTAATCGACAGTAATCAGAGTATTACTTAGAGGTTGGGAGAATACACATGCCCTGTTTAGATTAGATTCATCCATATTATTTTACTGCATTTCATTAATTCAAGTAGAATTCATCGTTGCATTCCCACTAGTGCAAATTTCATAAGTATTGTGAAATCCCAAAGTTGGTTAGAATTTAGAATCAAATTCACTACCTGGATTAGTTTCTCATGAGGGCTAATTTGGTTACCTCTGCTATTCTCTGGTTAAGAACATACCCCATTAGGATTTAGCACAAACAAAATTCATTGCATACTTCACATAAGGGAGTTGTACCTGTTAAAATTCAGAGGGAAGTTAGTTGAACAGTTAACAACTTTCCAACTGTTCGTATTCACATTGTTTCTTAAGAATATTTTGGGCAAATAAAGAGTTAAATTCAAAAAGAATAATCTGTTTACCAATAGATTTTTGGCGACTCTGCTGGGGAGAGAAACAGTCTCTAGACCAGAATATTTGTCATGAGGAAAAATCGTGTTACCTCATGAGAACGTGTTCCTTGTGCTTCAACCCAATCTCGGCTTTCAAGACGACCAAGAAGACATAGTCTCGTCCTTGAATACGTTTGCTTGGAGATACAGAAGAAACACAGAGCATTATAGGAATGCGATTCAAGTGCTTTAACAAGAAGAAGTGAGAGCAAAAGCACTTGAAATAGCAATTCAGAGAAGAAATCAACGCAGAGCCGAGCGCGAAGCTAGACAGTGAAACTAAATCGGAGCTCTGGATCAAAGAAGATTTCTCAGAAGTGCCAAGGGGCAAGGTGGAAAAGACCCTACATTTGAAAGGCTTGCTGAGCTCGGTTTTCCCATAATAGATTTACCTTGTCAAAGAGGTGACAGAAAAAGCAAAAGTAGACCACCTTGACCACATACTAGTTGCTCCCTCTGTTATTAATTTTCTGCAACACCCTACACATACAGTCATGGTAGCTCCATGGGCTGCTGCAACTGGTCCATTAAATTTTGCAGCATATCACCCACTCCCTTCAGGATCTAGAAAGAACTTTCCTAAGTTCTCGGGAGATGGGAAAGTTACTACAGATGAACACATTAAAGCCTTCTTCGCAGCAACTCACATCCTAGGAATTGGACATGTAGATGTTGCAGTAAGGCTATTTGTTGAAATTCTTGTTGAGACAACAAATGACTGGTTTCATCACTTGGACGACGCTTTCTTTATGAGTTGGGCTACTATGAGGTCAGCTTTTGAAGCCAGATTTAAAACGGCTGAAGATGAACATGCCCTATTGGCGCAATTGACCTCCATCAAGAAACAAGCTTCTGTAAGTATGAGAGAATTCATTGCTAAGTTCAATAAAATTGCCAACAGAATTCCCACTACTAATAGACCTACTCCTGCAAATCTGAAGATATTCTTTATGGGTGCCATGTTGCCAGACATAAACTATGATTTAAGAAGAGCACGACCTGTAGATTTGGATAATGCTCAGAGAATAGCCATTGAGTTGGAAGATGACATGATTTCTGATGGCAGGTGGAAAAGAGAGATACAAACAAGCGCTAGTTCAAGTGGTACTACATTGACTAATGAGATGATGCAAAAAATGTCCAATGAAATCATCGCTTTAAAAATGCAACTCCCTAGGTTTAGCAATCCATACCAAAAACCATTTCAAGATCAAAATAGTAGAAATACTGATAGCAGGACACTACAATTACCTGCTCCACAATAGAGGCTTGCAATTGAGGCTCCCTCTAAGAAATGAAATATGTGCGTATTTCATCTAACATCAAACCATAATGGTGAGAGCTGTCCTGAAATAGCTTGCATGATGCAGTTATTATCTACCAATGAGTTAGATACTACGACACCAGAGAATGAACCGGATTCATGCTCGCATGGCAACTCTGTAAATCTATGTTTTGAGTATAAATCCGATTTTGAAGAGCAAGGAGAGTGTTACGGTACCATAGATGGCACCACCTGTGCAGTCCTAACTCGGAGCCAAAAAGACAAAACTCCCATTGTCATTCCATCAACGGGAACCAATGATGCATCTACTTCAGGTATGAAAGAAAGCATTCAAGGAATGAAAATCTCACAACCAGGTAAGGAAAATGACTCCTTTGATTTCATTCAGTTCTGTAAAAATTCCAAGATCCAAATTTCTCCCATAGATTATTTAAGGTCGAATCCCGCTGAATTGAAAAGATTTATAGATTACTTAAAGGGAGATAGTATTAAATTGAATCATAATGTCACTTCTTCCAATGAGGATGATTCCTCGCTAGCAAAACTATTTGAACAAAGGGAAACCACTGTGCTAGCTACCTTCTCAGGTCAAAAATCCTAACCATTTTATGTCTCCTTGTATATCAATGGTTGTAAACTTAGCAATTGTATCATAGATTCAAGTGCCTCTGATAATGTGATGCCTTCCCTTGTGGCCAAAGCCTTAGGCCTTACCATGACAAAAGTCCATGGTAGATGCTACTCTATGGATGCTAAGCAAGTTCCTCTACTTGGCCAAATCAAAGATGCCCAAGTAGCTCTGGCTTCCCATCCTGAAAAGAAGATGCTACTGACGATCCTTGTTGTAGATATACTGACAAGCTACAGACTGCTGCTAAGCATGAGTTTTTGCAGAGACGTGTGGGGAGATTAAATTGGATTGGTCCCAGGCGGTAATTCTTGTGGGAAATAAGAAGGTCAAACTAGAGCCTGAAGAAAAGTTGAAGTTCATGGTTCTGAAATCCGATGATCTGAAAGCTCAGATCCTTACCTAGGGCGTTGTCGATGAACCCAAAGGAGAGCAAGAAGAAGTTGAGGCCTTTGAGAAGGATAAGATTCTAGAAGTTTGGACACTGGAATTCGATGGTAGTTGTTCTTCCTCTGGATCTAGTGCCGACGTTGTATTAATTCCACCCGTGGGTGAACTTGACCCGATGGCTTTCAAACTGGAGTTTGCAAATAGCAATAATACGACTGAGTATGAGGCATTGTTATTCGAAATAATTGCCGCGAAGGAAAGGGGGGTAAAAGTTCTAAAAGCTTGAGGTGACGTTGAGTTGATTGTGCGCTAGATCAAAGGTCAATACTCTGTAAAAAATCAGAAGTTGAAGAGTTATAGGAATAGAGTATGGGACGAGATTGAAGAATTGGATGCCTTTGCAATCGAATATGTCCCTAGAGAATTAAATTCCAAGGCAGATTCACTAGCAGTCTCTGCCTCCTTACTATTACCTCATCCAAAATTTAAAAAGAAGTACCAAGTAGAGGTGATTTACATGCCGTCAGTACCTGATAACGTAGATGACTGGCAAGTGTTCGACAATGAAAAATTCTTGTAGCTCTTCCTTGATGGTAATGATAGTCCCCTTGAAGAAAAGACAAACGATCTCTCACAAGATCATCCCAAGGAACAAAAGAAAGATGAACCAGGCGTGACTCAATTAAAAGGTAATGTCATTCCCCCATATTTTATATCATTAGAGAAATTGTTCAATCGACATGATACTTATGTTAAGAGGAAAAGGATAGAGAAAGGTCTTACGACTGGGGAATATGAGGGGATGAACATTGGGAATGAGTCAAATCCCAAAATGATAAACATAGGGAAGTGTTGCACTCCTGAAGAGAAAATGAAAGATAGAAGGCTTTTCCTGGAATACCAAGATGTCTTTGCCTGGAGTTATGAAGATTTAAAAGATTCATGGGAGGAAATTTCAAGCATCAAATTCTCCTAAAACCTGATGCTACCCCATTCAAACAGAAACAAAGAAATTACAATCCTAAAGTGGAAGATGCTACCTTTAGAGAAGTTGACAAAATGCTCAAAGCCAAGATTATCTACCCTATCCACCACTCTACATGGATAGAAAACATCGTCCCTGTGAGGAAAAAGAATGGAGAAATAAGGATATGCGTAGACTTCATAAATTTAAATCAAGCTTCTTTAAAAGACAACTACGCACTCCCCAATATGGATCACTTGTTGCAAATAGTAGCAGGAGCCGAGATGATGTCTATGCTCGATGACTTTTCCAAGTACAACCAAGTCAAAGTAGAGGAGAAAGACCAGCACAATACTGCATTTACCACTCCCTGGGGCACATTTGCATACCACAGAATGCCATTTGGCCTCATCAATGCCGGTACAACATTTTAGCGAGTTATGGATTTGTACTTTGCTAATATGAAAGATAAGATCATTGTCATCTATTTGGATGACCTAACAATGTTCTCTAAGAAAAGAAGTGATCATGTTAAGGATTTGAAAAGAGTATTGCGAAGGTGTAGAGAACATGAGATCTCTTTAAATCCCAAGTCATTTTTTTGTGTTACCGAAGGAAAACTACTAGGTCATATTGTATCACAAGAAGGTATCAGGATTGACCCAGAGCGAGTCAAAGCCATTCAAAGGCTAAGCTTACCTATGAGTAAAACTGGAGTAAAGTCATTCTTCAGCCAAGTAAATTTCCTCAGAAGATTCGTCCCTAACTTTTCAGAGATCACCAAGTGTATTGTGGACATGATGAATGGTAATGATAATTTCAAATGGAATGACCTTGGTAAGAGAGCCTTCCGAGATATAAAGGATTCTATAGCCAATGCCCCTGTCTTATGTCACCCAGATTATAAGAAGGATTTCATGATTTATTGTTACACATCTGAACATACGTTGTCAGCTATTCTTATGCAAGAAAATAGAGAAAGAGTTCAGGCTCCTATTGCCTTTATGAGCATGCCACTGAAAAATCATGAGGTAAGATATTCTCAGACCGAGAAGCATGCCTTCTCGGTGGTGAAAGCTTTGAAGAACTTCAGATTTTATATCTTACATTCTCCTTCCATTGTGTTTGTTCCTGACATTGTTGTAAAGAGTATATTAACCCAACAAGATGTAGGATGTAATAACATAGGGGCTTGGGTAGCTAAAACGCAAGAATATGATATAGAGATTAAACCAACAAAACTGGTAGGAGGCAATGCATTATGCAAAGCTATGGCAGAAAGTGAAGGGGATGATCAACCTCAAATAGAACAACTAGTTTTAGCAATGAGTTTACAAGACTCATGGTTTGAAGACATTGTTTATTTCTTGACTTATGGCAAATGCCTTGAAAGATTGACAACTAAGCAAAGGAGAGACTTGAGGTTGAAAGCTGCTAAATATGTCATCTGGGAAGGGACATTATACAAAAGATCTGTAGATGGAACTTTTCTTAGGTGTGTTGACAAGCAACAACAAGAGAGGTTAAAAACATTTCATGACGAAGCTTGTGGTGGTCATTTCTCATCTTATGTAACTGCATTTAAGATTTTGAGGCAATGCTATTATTGGCCAGGGATGTTTAAGGACGCATATCATTGGGTGGCCAAGTGTAAAAATGTAAAATATTTACAGGTTGACCTCAACTGGCAGCTCTTCCTCTCAGACCAGTCATAATAGAAGGTCCCTTCCAACAATGGGGCCTCGATTTTATCGGGCCTATCAATCCTGCATCAAGCACTGGTCACACTTATCTAATCACTACAACTGATTATTTTACGAAATGGGTGGAGGCAAAGGCCACTAGGAGAACTACTTCCGAAGTGGTGTGCGAATTCATCAAGGAGAACATCATGGTAAGATTCAGTGTGCATGTTAAGCTAGTTATGGATAATGTAGCTTACTTTTCTTCAGCTGAAATTAATGAATTCTGTTTCAAGTATGACATGACTGCTAGTCATTCGTCCGACTATTTCCCACAAAGGAATGGTCAAGCCAAGTCAAGTAATAAGTGTATGCACCCTAAAATGGTCACCTAGACTTTGGGCCCCCATTCAACAATTTATCAAATCCCTGAATCAATATTTTCAAAAATCAACATTTTATCAATTTCCTTGATCAAGTCCTATTTTATCATTTTCGATTATTTGCCTTGGATTAACCATTTTATCCTAAGTCTTTATTTATTTAAAAGGAATATTTCCTCCTCTTTTATTAAATAAAAAAGTCCCACTTGTCCTCTTATCCTAAGTTGCACAAATAAAGCATTATTTTATAAAAAGAAGAAAATCATTTTGTCTCATATGGACACAAAAGTCAACTCTTATTTTCTCATTGGAGGATATTTGTGCACATGGATTGCTCCTCTTTTATGCTCCACCCTTGATTAAGACTTTTGCCTCTTAATCTCCATCGTCTGTTGTTTCTCATTTCCTATAAAAGAAGAGCTCTCTTCCTCATTTGCATATCAATCTTTTTATGCTAATGTTATGCTGCAGGTTTTCTAGGTCACTTTGGAGCTTTTGAAGATTTGGAGCATTCTTGGCTTTTGCATCTACATGCTATCATAGTTTCATTTCTTGCATTGTCATAGCATTCATAGCTTCATATTAGCTTAGTTTCTTTTATGCTTTAGATTACTTCATCTAGCTTAATTAGGAGGCTTTGTAGTACTTGCATATTTCCTTTCAAAGCTTAGCTTGCATTTTCATTCATAAGTATAGCTTTGCATTGCATTTAATTTTGATTCTTGGAGATATTGACATTCTTGCCCTTGTCTTCATTTGAATATCTCATTATGTGGTTGACTAGCAATGTCATAAGCTTAATAGCTCTAGCTGAGAGCAATCAAATAATCTTGCAACTCCATACATAGAGAGCTCTAGGTCATTTTCTAAGGTATCCCATTCATGGATTCCCTTGGATATAATGACTTAGAGAAGTGCACTATTTGAGGTGTACATTTTTGGTGCCCATTGTGGGGCAGAGCATTATTATTTTGTCTTTCATTTCTTGCATTTTCGTTAATTTTTCTGCATATTTTAGCATCATTTTCGGCTCTTTGATTTTTCTGGCTTAGAATATCATGCGATACTTTTCCAGTATCATGCGATAGTTTTCTGTATACCGGCACGATACTTTACAAGTTAAAGTGTCACACGGCCTTTGCAGGGTTTATCGCACTGTTCAGAACCTTCTTTCGCCTGCAGGTATAGTAAAGTATCACCCAGAAAGATATTATCGCCCCAGTATGCTGTAAAGTATTGCGCGATACTTTTGGTGACTGTACTGTTGCCTGTACCCGACAGTGAGTTGTTTCTTGGTTCTTTATTGCCGAATTTGGATCTAGTTAGTTTGCTGGTTTAGTTTGTTGTGGTTAGATAGATTTAATTTGCAGATTTCATTTGGATTTTGATTTTGCTAACCATTGTGGGGCTAACAAGTTGTGGTTGTAAGTGCCTCTTGCTTGAATATTTTGCCAAAAATTGCATGCACAAGGGCTACTAATGGTTTTCACAAGGCTGCCCAAAAGCATACAAAAAAAAAAGAAAAGTGCTTGTTGTTTATTTCATTTCAAGTGTGGCAATTACTAGTTGTTTCATTTCATAGGAACATAATATCTTGTTGAAGGAATTCTTGGGTGTTAGGAGAAGTATGCTCTTCACCCTTGTGGTGAACTAGAAAATCTTGACCCATCTTTGGATTTTGAAAGCAAGAGGGTAATTGAACATTTGCTTGGTGTGTTTGGGAGAAAACTTTGAGATAGGGGAGTATGCTCTTCACCCTTGTGGTGAAACAAAAACCTTGAACCTCATAAGTTGATCCACTCTTTGTTTAGATCTTTAGAATCCTTTAGTAGGCCTGCTCTTGAGCAATCAAGAGGAACGACCCAAGTGGGGACAATCTTTTTGTCGGCTATTCCAACCCACTATAAACTCAAAGATATCAAGAACATAAAACTTTGGTAGACGTAGCACTTGTCTTCGCTTGATGTGAGTAGCTTGTGAGATTGCGACCATGAGGAAAATGTCAAGCAAGAATGCTTAAGGTACTCTTGAGGCAGCAAGGTCCGTTACTTGCCGCAAGGTAAGGAGTCTCTTTGGGGAGCAAGAGGGGTGTTACAAACGGAAGCCCTTACTAAGAACCATAGATAGAAGCCACCCTATTTTGCCGCTTAGCTTCTTGGTTCAAGGATTGATTCAAGTGGAATAACCTGGATCACCCCAAGATTACTCACCATTTGTGTTCCTTTGGTTGTGTCATTGACACTTCCAGGACAAAACCAATATATATTGTGGGCAACCACTTTGTGTGAGGCAATGGAGCATCAAGTGTGGGCCAAGTTGTTAAGTATTGAGCCATTTTATTTTTAGGCTAGAAAGTGCTTGCAGTGTTTTCGTTGTGATATACCTGTGTAAACGTTCTTGCATATTCAACATCACGGTAGTGTTCATAAGATTTTTCAATTTTGATATCACGTTTGCTTGTCTTGGCAAGGTTGCTTTTGCCCTTCTTTCAAGTGTTTGAAGACATGTTTGATCACCTACTATTTGCAAACCTGTCAATTTACTGCTGTCACTGTGATTGAGATCGAAAAAACCAACCCTCAAACTGAAATTTGGACCAAATTGCCCTTAAAATTGAGATTTTTAGCACTCATTGGTCAAGAATTGTACGACACTAGAACAGTATCACACCTTGTACTGAGAAATATCGTGTGATAGTTCACCACTGGAAGAGTATCGCACCGCTTGCCTGGAAAGTATCACCCCGACTGTCTAGAAAGTATCACCTTGATTAACGTGAAATATTGCCTGGTCTAAAACTGTCGCCCTGTTAGCCTAGAAACTATCGCCTGGAATCTTTTTGCTGTCTGCCTAATTGATGCAATTTTCAGCCTTCTCTTGGTTGACCAGATTTTAGTAAGTTTCATACCCTACAACTAAAAGCTTGTTTGTACCTCAGTTTTTTGGCTCTAGACATCTTGAGTTAGTAATCTTTGACTTCACCAAAGATTTTGCTTGTCATTAGTAAGTTATAAATCGTCCTTGTTGACAAGATTCACCTTTAGATTCCTTGATTGCACACTTGGAGAGTTTGAGTACTCTTTTGTCCAAATCCATCTTCATATAAATTCAATTTCAATATATTTTGGTTAAATCATCCTTCTGATCCATATGTGCTATGATACTGGAATCCTTTTGTTATGAACCACTATGGCAGTGTTGATTTATACCTTTTGTCAAATTTCTATTTCATCATCTCTCTTTTGGATGATTGAATATTTTCACTATCCTAGTTTAACAATTAGCGATTCATAAGGTTATCTTCTCACGAAGGGTCTTTTCTTTCATGCCGGTTACAACAAGATACCAAGTGGGTCAAGGAAAACAACCTCAAGTAGTTTTTGAACAATTACCTTTAGTCCAAACTTGTCAAAGGCGAAAGGGGAAGGAACCCATCTTTGATCAATCTCCTAAGAGTGCTTTAGAAGTTTGGTTTGAGCCCAGGAGTAGCCTTAGTAAGTCGAGTACTTATTTACCATCCTCTCAATCAAATATGGACATGAGCTACACTTTGACTAGGAGACAAAGAGAAGCAATGGATCAAACTCTTGATAACATTTTCCAAAGACATAGGGGTAACATGTCGTTTGATGATGACAATCAACCTGAATCACCCCCTATTAACTCAAGATATCTAGATGCTCATCAACGAGCTGAAAGACACTATGCACAAGCTCACCAAGATGCACGGTTGCAACATGAAGACCAAAACAACCAATCTTATGATGCTCATGTGAATGCAGCTAACTTGTTCAATCGTTCAAGGCCAAGCTCTCCACTAAAAACAACCTCAAGATATACAAGTGAGAGGCTAAAAAGAATTGAGCGAGAAAAACATGCCTTCTTGAATGAACAAGCTGCAAAAGAAGAAAAATTTAGGCTCCTAGAGGAGGAACAACGAGCCTTGTTGGACATAGAGAGAAGAGCCGCACAAGAAGAACAAGATAGGCTCCTAGCACAACAACTTAATGCCCAATTCAACAATAGGGGTACCAACAGTGGAAACAACTCTCCACCCTCTACTCCCTCAAGAACCCCAAGAAGTAGAAGGCGGTCAAGGACTCCTTCAAGATCTCCTAGTCCTAGAGGAAGAAGAATTTCACAACATAGGAGAAGAACACCTCCTAGGAACTCAAGACAACCCTCCCAATGAGCTCATCATGGCTCTCAACATGGAGGAAGTAGTACAAGTTTTGATGATCAAGATTTTATGAGAATGCAACAAGAACCACTATTCCAACAATATGTGGAAAAGTACCTTGATCAAAATAAGGATAAGTTCCTAGAGAACTTGATTAACAAAGGTGCGAGGGTTCCTTATAATTTTGATGTGGATAGGAGAATCAAGAAACAAAGCCTCTCACAAGAAGAAGAAATTAAGAAAATCAAGAAAATGATGGGCCCCAAGAGTTCCTTCAACCTTGACTCTATTTTTCCTAACCCTTTTGATAGGAGTGTGAGCATGAAGGATTTTCCTAGGAAAATTGAATTTCCCCAATATGACAAATATGATGGTAATGGTGACCCACATGATCATGTGCGTCAGTTTTATACCATGAGTTTTGAATTTCACCATGAAGATTCCTATCTGATGAGATTATTCCCAAGGAGTCTAAAAGGTCAAGCTATGGAGTGGTTTACCAACATAACCCCTCCCGTCAAAACTTTTAAAGAATTGGTCCACAGATTTGTGCAACATTTTGCCTACAACTTATCAAGATCAGTTACCATGCTTGATTTGTGTAATTTAAAACAAAATCAAGGGGAATCCTTTGTTACATTTTTACAAAGTGGAGACGATTGTGCTCTTGGTATTCTAGGGCAATTCCTGAACATGAGAGAATTTATATCATTGTGATTAATTTAGTACCTGAGATGTGGTATGAGGTTCGGAAGATGGTCTTTGATTCGTTCGACACCATGGTCGAAACTGCATGCAGAATAGAGGATGTCTTAAAAGAGCAAGGTATTTTGACTAAACAAAATAATAACAACAATAGTCAAAATAATAACAACTCACATAAGGACAAAAGCAAGAACTCACACTGGAATAAAAATAAGCAAGTAGTCAATGACGAAGTTGTTGACTCTTCTCAACCAAAGGATCAAGGTGTCCTTAATTTGTCCAGTGTGGTTCAAGCTATGAAGCTTAACACATCCTCTAACCAACAAGAGCATAAACAAAGATATCAAGACAAACCCAAAAAGGAAAAGCGACAGTTCTCTAAGATTGGGGACTCTTATGAGGATGTTTTCAAAACGCTTATTGATAACAATCTTGCACAACCACAAGATCCAACAAAATTTCGCATACCTGACATTAAGCCATATTGGTGGAATGAAAAAGCTTACTGCATATTTCATAATGGCATTGGACATGACATAGAACACTGTTGGAAACTTAAACATCTCATTCAAGATCTTATTGAAAATGGCAAACTTGAGATTGATGGATTGAAAACCAATGCAGATCACAAAGTGTTTAAGGAACCTTTGCCTAAATATGATAAGGGGGAAACCTCTAAACCCAAAGATGGCAAAGCTGCAATCAACTACACCTATACATCTGCAGAGAATGTTATCAATATGCTTGAAGTTGTGGATGAAAATGTCAACATGACGCGAAACAAAGATTCTTATAGTCATGATGTGGACTCTCTTCTTATATTTGATGAAGAACCCGTGGTGGTGCTTAGAGGTCCTCACTCTCAAAGGTCATCCCAAGCTCTTAATGCTGTCACCAGAAGCCAAATTCAAGGTCCTGTGATCATTAGAGGTCCTAATTCCAACCAGTCTAGAAAACCAAAGCAAGTGACATCCAAGAATGTCACCACCAAGTCAGCAGTCAATCCATAAATGAGCTACAATCTTGTTGACCAGTTACAAAGAACACCAGCTCAAATCTCAATTTTTGAGCTCCTAGAATTGTCTCCAAGACATAAGCGTGTCCTTGAAGATGCCTTGCGTACAACCAATGTCCCCAACAACATAGATGTTGACCAATTCCAAAACATGGTTAACCACCTTGCCAGCCCACACTACCTCACATTCTCAGAGGAAGATGACAAAGCCTTGAGCCATCCGCATAATCTTGCCCTTCATATTGAAGTCATGATTCACAAGACCCATGTCAGGCGTGTGTTGATTGATGGGGGTGCTGGGCTCAACATTTGTTCCTTGAGTTTGTTGAAAATACTGGGTTACTCGGAACAAGTTATTGATACTCGCAAGAAAATAACCATCAAAGCCTATGATGAGGCAGAGAGAAGCTCCAAAGGCTTGGCCATCCTCCCTGTCAGGATTGGCCCCGTTGAAAATGACATTTTGTTTTAAATTGTTGATGCTAGTCCTTTAGCCTATAATATTCTGCTTGGTAGACCGTGGATCCATGACATGCAAGTGGTGTTGTCCACCTACCACCAATGTGTCAAGTTCCCCTATAATGGAGTAGAAGTTTGTATACTTGGGGATAGCACATTATCTGTTAATGCAATTTTAGTAGGGACCCATGTTCCTCTTAATCGGGAAGGAAAAAATTTTGATGCAACTTTGGCACAATGTCAGAACAAGTTCAAAACCATAGACCTTGGTATGGGGGGTTATCACATTGACTCCTTCACAAAGCTGCCAGTCTCACCTAGGTCCTATGGTAAGCCTTCACAAGAGATGCGTCCCTCATCTTCAACAATGACTCTGTTTGATACATTTGTAGAGTCCTCAATACCCATCCAGGATGAAAAAGAGGAAGTAGTTGTTAGAGATTGGATTTACAAAGAGGAAAAATACAAGCACAATGAAAATTTCTCCCCATCTCCTAAGGCTTATGGAAGAGGATATACTTTGGTAAAAAATATGGGCTACCCAGGTCACGGTCCTCTCAGTCACAGATTAGATGCTAAGGCTAAACCACTCAATCATGCTCTCTTTGGCCGTAGATCTAAGACAACGGTTGGCCTAGGTTTTGAAAGTCAGAACAAGAAAGTTACCCCTATCCTAGCTGCGACAGATAGTGATGATGAATACATACGCAATTTGCAAAATCAACAAGATAGGTGTGAAGATTGGGTCCCTTCCACCAATCTCCTTTGGGGAGATTTAGATACTACAGTTGACAATCCAACAATTTCAGACCTAGAACAAGAACAATCCACTATTGAAGATCATGTTGAGGATCCTATTCAATACACAAATGGCATTCAAGAAGGTGTTACCCTTGGTGACATCAAAGCTTCTACCTCAAGGCCTAAAAAATATGGTTGGTGTAAGCATCCCAGCCGGGATTCAGATACGGACTCACATGAGTATGAGTGAGAGACTCTTTCTGATTGTTCTACAGTTGACATGGACATTGATGTTGTCCATACATATGGTTCCCAACCCGAGGTAGCTAACAAGTCTAGTGTAGGATTAGAAGATTGGAATCCACGAGTTGCTTTAGTGGACGATGCTTTGCTTAGTAGGATAAATCCTGATTTGGGTACCTTAGAGGGATACTTGACGGATCCTAACTCTGCAATCACCAGAGATGATACCATTCACATACACAATATTGAACCAATCATTGACCTACCCCTTGCCAATCCTGACTTAATTGATTGGTCCCAGCGCTATCAAGAGCCTCAGCCCCTAACTTTTCAAAATGACTATGAGATAGCATGCTACCTAAATGCCCTTGAACCTGTAGTCTCTTCCACCAGCGAACCAACTACAAGTATGACAGAACCAGATATCAAGTACCTTAGTCGCAAAATGAAAAGAAAAGAAAAAAAGAATAAGAGTTTTGATGGTGAAAACCATTATGTGGCAGTGTTAGAACCTAAAAAAGTAAAAATAAAGGACGTATCCGAGGGTGAAAACCTCTCCGAGGCACCCAAGGATGAGGTACTTGATCATCTTCCAAGTTACTTTCAAGACAGGTCTTCAGTACTTGTTGAGCCTACATAACCAATTAAGCTGAATACACCAGAGGCTCCACAAATTGTGCATTTAGCTCAGTCTCTATCAACACAAGAAAAAGAGGCATATACCAAGTTCCTACAAAGAAAGAAAATTAACTTTTTTTGGACTTATTCAGACATGCCAAGATTGGACACTAGTCTCATTATGCATCACTTGTCTATAGCTCTAGGTATCAAACCAGTAAAACAAAAATGGAGGAAGATGCATCCTCACATAGCTCTACTTGTTAAAGCTGAATTAGAGAAACTCCTTAGTGCAGGAATTATAAGAGCCATTGATTATGTCGAATGGATATCCAATATTGTACCAATTTCAAAACATGACAAGTCCATTCATATTTGCACAGACTTTAGAGATCTTAATAAAGCATGCCCAAAGGATGGTTTTCCACTTCCAAACATAGACATGATAGTGGACATGACCGCAGACTATGAGATCTATTCTTTGATGGATGGCTTTTCTGGGTATAATCAAATCAAAATAGCTCCTGAAGACCAAGAGAAAACTACATTCACTTGTGCATGGGGAACCTATTGCTGGAACGTCATGCCATTTGGATTAAAAAATGACGGAGCTACATATCAAAGAGCTATGACTACTATCTTCCATGACATGATGCATAAGAATATGGAGGATTATGTGGATGACACCTTGACAAAATCCAAGAAAAGGGATACACACCTTGCCGATTTGGAAGTAATTCTAGATCGTATGGAATAGTTTCAACTCAAATTAAATCCCAAAAAGTGTGCATTTGGAGTTACTTCCGGCAAACTCTTAAGATTTATCATTTCAGCTAAAGGAATAGAGGTGGACCCAAAAAAAGTTCAAGCAATAATGGATATGCCACCTCCCACAAACATCAATCAAATGAGGAGTCTTTAAGGACGCCTTCAGTCTATAAGGAGGTTTATTTCACAACTGGCTGATAGAGCTCAACCTTTTAATAAGACTTTGCATAAAGGGGTTAAATGTGTCTGGAATGAGGAATGTCAACAAAGCATGGACCAAATCAAATAGTACTTGGCTAATCCTCCAATCTTAATGCCTCCTATCCTAGGAAAACCACTTATATTATATGTCTCAGCAACAAAATCTTCCTTGGGGGCATTATTGGCTCAACTTGATGATACTGGAAAAGAAAGAGCCATATATTATATCTATCGTACTCTTGTGTCATATGAGGTCAACTACACTAGTATTGAAAAATCTTGCCTAGCGGTGGTGTTTGCTTCCCAAAAGTTGCGACATTACATGCTAGCGCATACAATACACCTCATTGCAAAAATTGATCCTCTAAAATACTTTCTTGGTAAGGTTGCTCTCACGGGTAGACTTGCTAAATGGATGATGATTCTTTCAGAATTTGACATAGAATATGTTGAGCGTAAGGCTATAAAAGGACAAGCCATTGCAGACCAATTGGCTGATTTTTCAATTAGAGATAAAGTACCAATTTAAGTTGAATTTTCAGATGAGCATATAATATACATGACTGCAAGAACATGGAAGATGTTCTTTGATGGTTCTTTTATGCAAAATGGTTCAGGCGTATGAGTGTTGTTTGTTTCACCTCATGGGTACACAATTCCTAAATCCTACAAACTATTGTTCCCATGCACAAATAACATTGCTAAGTATGAAGCCTTAACAAATGGACTAAAAATGGCTATAGAATGGGGAATCATAGAGCTGCATGTTTATGGGGATTCGCAATTGATAGTCAACCAAGTTAATGAAGAATACCAAACCAAAGATGAAAAACTGGTACCCTATAAGAAAATGGTTGATTCATTGCAACAATACTTCACCTTTGTTACATTTCAACAAATCCCTAGAGCAGAGAATAAAGCAGCTGATGCTATGGCTACATTAGCTTCACTTCTTTAGCTAGAACAACATAAGTCCAGATTTGAATTCCTGGTGGAAGAGCTACGTTACCCTATTTTTGACTCCCAAGAAAGCCAAGTTGTTTGCGCCCTTATTGGCCATGAATCATCTCACTATGGTGCCATTTATTCATATCTCTATGATGGTACTATCCCTGAAACCTTCAATCATTCTGAATGAAGAAACCTAATCCAAAATGCCTCTTGCCACACCCTTATCTCTGGTGATCTGTATAGGAGGGGTTTAGATGGGACACTTCTTAGGTGTTTAGAGAAGGATGAATCCAATCAAGCATTAGTTGACATTCACAAGGGCATTTTTGGAGGACATTCTAATGGTCTTGCCATGGCTCGATGGTTGCTTAGGGCGGGGTACTATTGGCCTACCATGCAGACAGATGCAGTAGCTTTTGCCAAATCTTTTGAAAAGTGTCAGAAACATGGAAACCCGATACATGCTCCAGGTAGAGAGCTTATTTCTTCTATTTCTCATTGGCCATTTCAGCGCCGGGCCTTTGAACTTGTTGGGCAAATTCATCCCAACTCATTCGGTGGACACAAATTCATTATCATTGCTACTGATTACTTTACCAAATGGGTAGAAGCTATCCCACTTTTTGTTGCCTCAGGCAAGACAGTTTCTTTGTTTATTTTAAATCATATCATCTGTTGGTATGGAGTGCCCTCTGAAATAATCACTGACAATGGAGGTCAGTTTAAAAATAAGGACCTTAAACATCTCTGCAAGAAATTTAAGATAAAACAACATTGGTCCTCCATTTACTTCCCACAAGGAAATGGACAAGCAAAGGCTTCAAATAAGACCATTCTCAAGATCCTTCATAGAACAGTTCACAAGAATGGTAGAGATTGGTATCTACAGATAAATCCGGCCTTGTGGGCCTATAGAACGAGTATTCATACTCCAATAGGGGCTACACCTTTTGCCCTCACTTATGGTGTTGAAGTAGTGTTACCTTTAGAGGTAGAGATCCCTTCACTTAGAGTCTCTCTCAAAGGTTTAGTGACAGATGAAGACTACTATGCCATGAGGTTGCAGGAACTAGAACTTCTAGATGAAAAGCATAAAGCATCTTTTGATCACATGAGAGTTTACCAAAAGCGTATGTCCAAAGCATTCAACAAGAAGGTTCGCCCTAGAGAATTTCAAGTGGGGGATCTTGTCTTGCGAGAAAACCTTAAGAACCAACAACATAGAGAACAAAAAGGGAAGTTTGAACCTAATTGGCTTGGACCATACATTATTACTGCTGCTTTTGGTATAGGTGCTTACTTACTATCTGATGAAAAAGGAGAGCAGCTCCCCGATCCTATCAATGTGTTGCACCTAAAGAAGTTCTATCCATGATGCCTATTCTGTTTGGGGGCATCCTTTGTACATACTTATTGATCTTGAAAAAAAAATTCTAAAAAAATTTAGATATGATGTTGAAAAAATCTTAAAAAGCATAAAAAGTCCTAAAAAAATATAAAAAAATAAAAAAATTCAAAAAAAAGAAAAAGTGCCTTGGTGAAAACTTGGAAACAGGTGCCTTGGTAGCAAAAATACAAAAAAATTGAAAAAATCAACAAAATCTCCAAGTAGTGAAAACCTGGAAACAGGCGCTACTTGAGGCCTTTGCACCCTTGTCTTTTAGCATGCGCTCTCGACACTTATCCTTTCTCCATCATGCTTTGACCTTGTTGCCTTGGTTTGGAATTGGTCTTTGTCTTTGTTTAAGGGGCATAACTGTGTTAGCTATGGTCTCTAGGATGCGTTGGTCTTTAGGACATCTTGCAAATGGTGTTTTTCAAACACCACCCAAACAATGTTTTTCAACACTACCCTAGCGTCAAATGTTTCTCAACACTTATCAGATATCCTACCAGTAGTCTAGCATGATATGATATTTCCACTGGCAGATGTGATACTCAAAAGATTGATTCTATGACCTACACACACACACTTAAACACTCGACTTGCTAAGACTTGTTTGACTTTATTTTTTTTTGTGTTGTCTATGATGATTTCTTTGATGAGTGTTCTCTCCCTAAGAAGTTTTCGATGATGCATAGCTAGAAGACTGAGGGCATGATGACATGTTTTATTGCTTTTTCTATTTGTGGGTATATTTTGTTAGTCCTAATTGTCATTAGCATTTATGCTTGTTCCATTTGACAATAGGATCTACAAAGTATTATCCTTGATTGTTTGCACAAGTGCATACTTCTAGCCATCTTGATTTTCCTTGTGTCTCGATGCGAGTATAATCTTGCCATAACAAATTTAGGTAATCTCACTACACTAGTCATCTTGACCTACATGCCTTTGGTGCCTAAGTGAGATTTCCACATTCTATCTGATATAGATCATATTCATATTCACATAGTCATACTAGTGTGTATTGTATGATCTTACGACGCTACCAATAACGCTCGATGATGATTATTAGATGTCTATTGGCATTGTGACCTTGCAAGTCAACCACTTTCATAGTAGCTTGCATTCCTAGGTTCATGTTAGATTAGTTTTTGCACCTTGCATGTGGAGAGAGCTCTCCTTTTATCTTTCACAGACTAGTTGGTCAACTGCGCTCACCTTTCCTTTTCTTCGATCATGTCTTTCACTCCTTATCTTTCACATCACATCCTATTCCTATCATCACAAGGGGTTAATCTTATCATCATATCTATATCCTAAAAGAGATCATTTTCAGAAACATGAGTCTATATCATACACATGAGAATTAAACATACATCTATGAGAGAGATCATACATGAGCATATAAACATAGATTTTGAGCAATATGACAAGACAATATCAACGCTAAAACATCCATCACAAGTGAGACAAATAACACATATACATCGCAAATCCAGTAATCTCATATATATATGAATGTCATAGTACAATATACAAAATGAGATCCCAAAATCTGGATCCAAGTCTCATGATATGTGTCAAACATCTAAAACACCTAAGCCTAGATCCTAATCCTAGCTCTGGCTAGCACCATCATGTGGGGCTGGTGGAGGAGGAGGTGGTGCTGCATTTGGTACCATATCTGATCTACCAGCTATCGTAGAGTAAGGTGGAGCCCTATGACCCTCTGGTACGGCCTGAATGCAGAGACCATGATAGTATGCAGCTTGCGCTGCCTCTCTCCGCCTCTCTCCAGTGGCAACCTGTATGGCTTTGTCCCATCTCTCTATCTCTTCCCTGAGATCTATTAGTTGCTACTCTTTGACAGCTATCGTGATCCGCAGCTGCTGCATCTCTGCCTCCAGTACCTAGATCCTGGCCCTCAGGTCCTCTCCTCCCATAGCATGTCCTGCATCCACCTATTGGCGAGCTGGCCTCGCCACATCCTCCTCCACATTAGCTAAACTCTGTCCCCATGGCTATTTCCGACCACTTTATCAAGAGCTCTGTCTGATCTCTCTAACTCTCCCTCTCCCTCGACCATCTCCTCCATCCCCGTCATTGTCATCATCCCCTCGAGCTGCTGGCTGTGCATCAGGAACTGTGAATCGAGGGAATGGAACCCTCCACTGCTCTGCTCTATAGGTTACATTAGCCCCTGCATTTGCCATGTCTGGGAGGTAGTCCCAGGGATCTCTCCGGATCGCAGTTGTATCCTGTACTGCCTGCTAGTAATCCATCATCGACAGCCAACCCCGACCCTCCTCATCCCTAGCCCGGGTGTATGTAGTAGTCTCTGTCGACACTCTCTGTTGCCACCATACCCGAGTGATGACAAATCTCTCAACGATGTTTGGGTGCCGACCTACCAGTGGCTGGCTGCACAACATATAACTCAACTCTTCCTTTGCATCTCCCCATGGCCCAACCTTCCTGTATGGTCTCCACTGAAAGGAGGTCAACTCATCCAAAACTCTCCTGTAGTATGTCACGTTGTTGCTGTGTGGTTGTGATAGGAATCCTCCATACCTATAGATGAAGGGATGTCTCCTCTCCCTCTGTTGTACTCAGGGGCACACCACAACGATGTGCTCCCATGCCCACACTTGTGCTAGAATAGAACCGCACGCCCATGTCTTGCTATCCCGATACGTGATCTCATGGAGCTCGTGGTACATATCGGCCATATGGCTGGGCCCCATGCCATCCGTCATGGATGCGCCACCAAATCCACTAGCAGTCTGCCCCATCCCAGTGAGAAACCCTTCTAACTCCTGTCAGTGATAAGGGCCTGAGCAATGATAGAAGCAACTATACAAGGTACTGAGAAGTCTCTACCAAAATCATCCATCAAACTGTCCTAGCTGATGTGCCTATCTATGATCGTGACATCCTGAAACATGCCCTGGATGGCCTGACGTCCCTTGGTAGGATCCTGATCATAGTACACCTATGCCAACAAACAATCATGTCAGTTTCTATCATATGGAAATTTTACATCTATGACTCTATAAACATGATTATACTTACAAGATCACCATGGCTAGGTACTCAGAGTATCTGATACACGTCCTCTAGGGTGATCGACGCCTCTCCAATAGGCAGATGGAAGGTGTTGTGCTTGCTATGCCATCTCTCGGCAAGCACAGTCAACAACCCATGGTCAGCTTGAATGTGGGGCAACTGCAGTAGGTAGTCGAAGCCCATAGTCCTCAGATCTGCTCGACCTGGATCATCCAGGTCTCGAACATATGGTAACCCAGTAACCTTCAGCGCTCTAATGAGTAATGCCGGAAAGACCTCCTGCAAGCCATCAAACCAAGCCGAATGTCAGAACATATCATGATGGATGAGTGAAATCAATACAAAACATCTTAAGAAAGCAAACATTGTCAGGACCCATGTCATTTTGCTCAAAAACACTAAAACATGTCAAGTTTTTAAACTGAGCGATACTTTTTTTGGTAAAGTATCGTACGATACTTCTCCTTATAGCAGTGCGATAGTATCTTGGAGTACGATACTTCGCTTAGTGTCATACGACATTTTGTCTGGTATCGTGCAATACTCGACTTAATGCCGGTGCGATACTATATTGACCCACGAAGTATCACACGACATTTTCCCTCAAAGGTGCGATACTTGCAAAAGATCGTACGATCTTTCACCCAGTTTTCAAATTTAAAATTTCAAAATTAATTAAAAACATGTTTAATTGAAATTTAAATGCTCATAATGACTCAAAAAGGGCAAATTTTTCTGAAAACATACTGGGGCACCATAGTGTGGAGGCCGGTTATGCAACCGAGCGTGCTCAAAATGATGCCTGTGGACCGGGATTGCTACTTGTTGGGCCATTTTCTCTCTCTAAGTGCTTCAAGATTCTCAAATCACAATAAGACAAATGATTTTGAAAATGACCTTTTCACCCCTTATATAGCATTTTGACTTTTTGACCTAATTTTCAAAATATCTTGAAATTGCGTGAAAATTGCACCCCTAGCTAATTTCGATGTCCTCGATCCATTTTCGGACTCAAAATCGAAATCCTAGTTCATCTTGATAGTCAAAATTGCATTTCAAATTTTCTCCTTCTTTTGCACAATTGGCTGACCATTTGAGGCTTGATCCTTCAATCTTCGTTGGGGCACCTTCATTTCTTCACCCCCATCTCTTTCAAACTCCTAGTCTATCATTCATTTTCACTCGCTTCATCTCTCTGAGGTTTGACTTCATCTTTCCCAATCAAACTAGGGCATGTCTTCACTGCTTAATGGTTATCTTATCATCCTTTACCTTCGATTATGATTTCTAGTGACTTGATCAAGTTTATCAATTTGTTGTTCTCCTCTACCTGATTTCAATTCCAATTTCGAGGGGGCAATACCTATCAGCTTTAATCTTTGATTCAACTTTATCATTCTGTTCAGCCTAAGATTTTTATTTTTAGACTTGATTATCACTCAACAGCAACGGTGTTGGTCTTGTCTTTCGATTCTCAATTTCTTATTTTTAGACTTGATTATCACTTAATAACAACGGTGTTGGTCTTGTCTTTCAGCCGGTTTATTTTTGTCTTGGCATGTTCCCAAAATGATCACACGTCTGGATTGTTTTGTGATCCCAAATCGATCTCACATTTCGATTCTTCTTTGACCACATGTGTTCCCAGAATGATCACACATTAGTCAAAGAGGGGCAAATGTATGCACCCTAAAATGGTCTCCTAGACTTTGGGCCCCCATTCAACAATTTATCAAATCCCTGAATCAATATTTTCAAAAATCAGCATTTTATCAATTATATCAATTTCCTTGATCAAGTCCTATTTTATCATTTTCGAATATTTGCCTTCGATTAACCATTTTATCCTAAATCTTTATTTATTTAAAAGGAATATTTCCTCCCCTTTTATTAAATAAAAAAGCCCCACTTTTCCTCTTATCCTAAGTTGCACAAATAAAGTATTATTTTATAAAAAGAAGAAAAATATTTTGTCTCATATAAACACAAAAGTCAACTCTTATTTTCTCATTGGAGGATATTTGTGCACATGGATTGCTCCTCTTTTATGCTCCACCCCTTATTAAGACTTTTGCCTCTTAATATCCATCGTTCATTGTTTCTCATTTCCTATAAAAGAAGAGCTCTCTTCCTCATTTGTATATCAATCTTTTTATGCTAATGTTATGCTGCAAGTTTTCTAGGTCACTTTGGAGCTTTTGAAGATTTGGAGCATTCTTGGCTTTTGCATCTACATGCTATCATAGTTTCATTTCTTGCATTGTCATGGCATTCATAGCTTCATATTAGCTTAGTTTCCTTTATGCTTTAGATTACTTTATCTAGCTTAATTAGGAGGCTTTGTAATACTTGCATATTTCCTTTCATAGCTTAGCTTGCATAGATTGCATTTTCATTCATAAGTATAGCTTTGCATTGCATTTCATTTTGATTTTTGGAGATATTGGCATTCTTGCCCTTGTCTTCATTTGAATCTCTCATTGTGTGGTTGACTAGCAAGGTCATAAGCTTAATAGCTCTAGCTAAGAGCAATCAAATAATCTTGCAACTCCATACATAGAGAGCTCTAGGTCACTTTCTAAGGTATCCCATTCATGGATTCCCTTGGATATAATGACTTAGAGAAGTGCACTATTTGAGGTGTACAATAAGAACCTGGTAAATATAGTGAGAAAACTTGTAACAGATAATGAAAGGACTTGGCATAAGAAGATTCACGAAGCACTCTGGGCTGACAGAGTAACTCCAAAGAGGGCGATTGGTATTTCACCTTTTGAGCTGGTATACAGAGTTGAGGCAAGCCTTCCCCTACCTCTGGAATTGGCTACTAACAAGTTGAGAATGGTGGTAGAAGATGACATCGATAAAGATAGGTTGGAAAAATGAATTTTGTATCTGAATAAACTTGAGGAAGAATGAGAGAAGATTGTTGATCATATCACAGAACATCAGATGCGGGTAAAGAACCTCTTTGACAAGAAAACCAGACCAAGGAAGTTCATGGTTGGAGATTTAGTTCTATTATGGGATAAACGAAGGGCGCCTAAAGGAATGCATGGCAAATTTGAGACACTCTAGAAAGGACCATTCATCATCCATCAGGCCTTTAACAAAAATTCTTTCAAATTGGCATATCCAAATGGTGAGGTACTACCCTTGACCTATAATGGTCAAGAGTTGAAATTGTATCAAGTTGCAAATTGAAATCAGGTAACCCCTGTGCTGTATAATAGTTACGTTTAGTTCCCGTTTCTATTTTCCTTAGTTTAGTTTTTCCTCGCTTTATCTTTCCTTTCCTATTTCCTTCCTTTGCTTTAGGTTTTGTTGAGAGCCGCCTTTTCATTTATCTTTGCGAAACCATAGATTTGGATTCCTTGCTTAGATATGATCATATCCAAGTCCCCAGACAGAGCCAGGTATTGCCCCACTTTTGTTCTTCACACTTTAAACCAAAAGTGAATACCTTGTGTTAGATTGAGTCATGAGTTTTGAGAAAATAAATTGGAGTCTAAGTCTAGAATCCCCCTAGGATAGGTGGTCTTTATCGAATAATCCCTTCATGCCTTCTTTCTACTTTTTAAGCCTGGTTGGTTTTATTTCCTCCCTAGCTATGGGTAAGTTATAGTTCCTAATTCGATAAAGACTCTATTTCTTTCATTTTTGATCGATGGTATTCATATGAATGTGAAGCTCTAAATTGACTTTTTTCCCCTTTGTCGAAAAATTGAAAATAGCCTTCTCCTCGGCGGGTTTCGACCCATGAAGGTAATTTTCTATGGGAAGAGAACATTGGAATCATCAAGCGCATCGACAAGGCCTAGAGATTGAGATTCGCGAGTTAAGAGTGAGTCGGGTCTAGAAAAGTAGCTTGGTGGAGAAGCTGTAATGAACTTCCCCACTTGCGGAGTTTCTCCTACAAAAGTTGTTTTCTGAAGGACAGTGGAAAGTGTATCAGAGATTCTCAAAAGCCAAGCATCTAGATTTTGAAGAAATGAGGTTGAGCCCTTGCAGTGGATAAAATGGTCTCAGAATATGAGAAAGTGAGTAAGAGTCCTTTTTTTGGAGAATTGGTTTTTAGCTTCTCCCTTATCGAAAAATCACCTAAGAAGGTCAGTTTTTGAGAAGTGAAAAATTGTGAGGAAATAAGCACAAGAAATCACGAGGATTGAATGACCTACTATGATGAAGATAGTTTGCTTTGATATCTAAAATAAATCGCTGAAGAAATGGGTCAGTTGCAGATTTTTGGAAAATCAACCTGCAGCTTCTCCAGAATTGGGTTTCTACCCTCGAAGTGAGTTTTCCGACAAAGACATTGAATGGAGAGAAGTGGAAAAGTAAAAATCCTCTACGACAATTAAGTTATCGTTACAACTACTCCAAACAGGTAAAAATGATTTCTTAAGGCCGTTAATAAGGTGCATTTAATTCAAATCTTAACTTTAGAACTTTAATGGATATTTTTGAAAATCTATCACTCGTGTGGCACGAGATATGGAAAGTAAACGGTAAGGAAGCTGGCTGTTTATAAAAGACTCAAACTATCAAGCGAAAATTACCATTTGTTCGTATATTTTTCATACACCTTTGATTTCCCACAATTTCACAAATTATCTTAAGACATTCTCCAAAGCTTCTTAACAGTAAATCAAAAGCATAACTAGAAGCTATGGCCACTAGATTCATGGGTTTCGATGGGTTGAATAGGATCACATTTGAATGGAAAAATTTGACAGATACATCCCCCAGATTCTATGATATGGGCAATCTACACAGAAGATTGAATGAAGAAAATATCCACCCCATGATGCACAAGCTCAAAGGTAGCGGTTTGGTTGAAGCCGATGGATTTCCTGTTGCAGTGCAAGCTCCTGAGCTAATCTGAGAATGTATAACCAGGTTCAACCCGGATACAAAGTAGATTTTGCTACCGAATGACACAGTACTCATCTCCATTGATAGAGAGTCTGTGTAGAACAGTCTTCGTATCCCAGAGCGAGCGGAGTTTTCAAATATGACCTTCTCAATCGCAATTTTAGAATATAATGAGAGGAAGATGAGGTGAAGGAAAGAGATCATGAACTCATGGTTTTGGAAGGCCAAAAGCATAAAGGGAAAAGTGCCAAAGACACTTTTCGAGATAGATTTGAAGGCTGAGATCGTCGACATCCTGGTACTCCTTCACAGAATAAAATGTGAAAGTGACACATTGAATTTCATAGAGCACTACTTCTTCTTGGTCCAAGTAATATGTGTTGAGCATCATTATATAGACTAGGCTCAAGTGGTAAGTGAAAATTTGTCCAATGCCTTGAGTCTTTCCAAGTACCAGAACAAGTTTTATATATCTTCCTATTTAAGCTATGTTTTAGCTACATTGCAAGTATGGCCAGGACTCCCTAGGCTAGAAGAATATGAAGATGTGAAAATTTATGATTTCTTCCCTCATTTGAAGTTACAAAATAGCTATGCTGAGTTCATTAAAGTTAATGACTCGTTTACAATGAGGTTGTGCAGAGAATTACAAGGATGCCTAGAGCGGAGGTTCTCGCCAAAGGCCATGGAATTCATCACCCAATTTGGGAGCTTCTTCATTCAATTTGCTAGTTTCTCATACCTTCGTCTTGCAAGTTTTGATGATTTTCCCATGAAGCTACCAAGGTACCTCGATGACATGATTATGCTCGTAGAGGTGATTTGGCAGATGTTGCAAGTGAACTTGATCAGCGCGGGAATTAAGAAGAAAGGCTATGAATTCCTTGTTACCATTGGAGCTTACAGCTACGCATCAAGATCAAATGCTAAGAACATTATGAAGGTGTTCAAGAGCATATATAAACCAAAAGTATATTAATTTTTGACGCCTCAATTTGATCTAGTAGGTTATGCCAAGAACCACCTACAAATTGGCACTATGGTCAAGCACATCCCCAAACTCAAAGATTATTGGGTGAACTGCAAGGATGAGTTAGAAAGTGGTGCAGGAGCACCCTCAAATTCAACTACAGGAACTAATTCATTATCCAATGATGTAACAGAGTCCTATTTTGTAAGGCAAGATGACATTCGGTGTGGTTATAAACCTAAGTGTCTATCTTGACCATTTATGGACAATTTGGTTATAAAGGGCTAAAATAGACTAGATGTTAGGATAGTCTAGTTGGGCTAAGAAAAGATTGAAATAAGTTTATTTTAATCTATCTAAGGTCCTAGGTGGAAGTCTAGGGTAGAGTTTAATAAGATTGATTGACAATTGACAACTTCTGCAAAAGTTGTCAATGTTGCATTATGCAACTTTTGAAAAGTTGCTAATTTTGAATCTCAATGGTCACAACCATCTCAAATTGGTTATAACTGGTTGAGGAATGTATGTTGGTTCTTCAAAATATTTTACACTCCAAGAGATACCAATATGCCTATGACTAATGTTAAGGATTGGTTAATTCCAAATATGAGAAATCTCTAGGCAACTAGACCAACTATAGGGACAAGACTGCCCTCTTCACTTCTGGCTTTGCAAAACCAAGACAGGTACACCTGATCCACTAGTTTTAACTCTTTTTCTTATCTAATACTGGATCTTACAATAGATAACAGTGAGAAAGTGCTAAGTAACAACCTATTACTCATTGACTCTCCATCACTGGGTAGAATAACATATAAAGTAAATAAAAAGTAAAAGACTGGTATTGATTTAATGTTTTCAGGATTACAAGATTTCAATAATTCCATACAAAGAAAAGATGGGAAAATATAGGCCAGTGCCCTATCCATTGGGCAAAATATCAGAAGATAGAATTAATACAACAGTGTTTGAAAGATAACTGGTCTTGAAACATAAATACAAAATATTCCAAATCTTTCCTACTTATAGAGAATCCCTAAATAGATTCAGTAAACATGCATCCCACTCAGAGCAATATTTAATCTAATCCTAGATCAGAACTTAGAGCTAAATAGATACATATAAACCTCCAGAAAGACTTAAAGATTTACTGAATAAACTCATAGGAGAGGCAAAGACTTGAGATTTGCATTAAGTGTAACCTTGAGTGTTGCATACATCATACTCTGAATCAATAAGCTTGCAAAAAATAGCAGCAACAACCTATACTTCTTTTCTATTTATTTGATAAAATGATACAAGATTTTACAATCCTCGACTGAGGGTTAGGGTTTCAGAGTTTCTATCTTTTTAACTCCTAGACTCTCAATGCCTAAAATGATCGTGGAAAATCCTTTATATACAAGGAGATGCAACAAGCTACCGATCATTCTAGGGCTTGCAAAAATTTAACCTAAAACCTTTTCAACAACTTCCAAAGATTTATAATAAATACACAAGTCAAGCAGGTGAGATATTTGCAACTAAGTGACCTTACTTTATGTCTTCAATATTGTCCTTGGCTCCCTTCAAAAAATCCGATTTGCAACATCTTGCTATCCATCCTGCAATGAATATCCTTTTGTATCTCAACAACCTTTATGACTCAAAAAGTAACTGCCTTCACTTGCTCTAGGAGGCTGGTGGAGTAATAAATTTTTCAACATTAGGTATGTACTGATACCTCCATTTATTGTACACCTCCTCACTTGGGAACTCAAAATTAGCAAACTTAGTCTTCTTATTTGATAACTGTTCCCATTCATTTTCAATCTGAGTGATCTTATGCTGAATATTATCAAACATTGATTTGGCATTTATTAATAACTTGATAATGCTGCTAATAGAAAAAGTGTCATTTAGGACACCAGTCACCCTTTCTGACAAAAATGCGTCCATCTCTTCTCTCCATTGATATGCTTCTTTAAATTTTCCCTTATCTGTGAAAATGGTAGGCACCAGCTCATAGTTTGAAAGCATTAATTCAGCTTTCAACATACTCGATCTTCTAATAAAATTATCCAAAATGATGCCATACTGTACCATTTTCTTGACAATCTGATGTACTGGCTTAATCAATGGATCAGGATCCTCTTGGCCCTTTGATAGCATTCAAAACAACTTTATACTAGGAGATCTCTCAATCCATTTCTTCAAAATTGGTGACATTTCAATCTTCTCCTTATTCAAAGTCTCAAATAAAGAATATAATTTACTAGCATGACTATGGAAAATGGAGGGCTTCAAATCAATAGTAAATTGCATGATTGCATCTGTTATTTTCTCCTCATATTTCTAGTTTGCCAAAGCTGTGGCCTTTATATTTTCATCTTTTTCCTTTCCAGTTGTATCCTTATTTCCCTCAATTTATTTGCCTCTTCAGTTAATCTTTGTTTCTCCCAGCTAACCCTTGCATCCATACTTGTCTCTAGGTAGGGGGATGGTGGTAACTCAACAATTGGGCTTGAAGATGAAGCCACTGTAGGCTTGTCAGAGATTACTAATTGAGGAGACCTGTGATCTTGGGGCCCTGATAACTGAGCAATCAACTTGTCCTTTTGAATTAGCTCTGCTTTGAGCTCATTATAAGACTTAAGAACCATTTCAAACTTGAGCCTAAGCTCCTCCTTCTCCTGGGCATCCTTTTCTGCCACTTTAACATTAAATTTGGCAGTTTCCAAGATTAAATTTGATGCCTCTACACCAGAAGTTTCTCCCACCCTTTGTACTAGTAAACTGCCTGTATATCCTGTAGAGAGATCCTCTGTCTTTCCTTTGTTTTCCTCCCTCTTTAGGGACCACATCACCAAGGCTGCATGGTCATCAGAAAAAGCAAATCCCCTAGTAGCTTGTTTGGCCTGCTCTGTAGTAGCAAGAGTTTTTACTTTACTCTTCCTGACCTAATAAAAAATAATTGCATCAACAATGTCCCACTCTGGCAGAATCAACACCCCTGTAGTATGAACCATGGCCCTTCCCTCCTCTGGAGTAATTTTTTCAAACTGCTTAGCCATCTCTGCCTTGATCTCATTTTCTATCTCAGTTATATCCCTATTGGGGAATTCTTCCTTTCTCTTCTCACAAATCTCTTTGTATTGATTTATTTTCATCCTCCATAAAAATTGGGAGAATGCCCTAGTCTTAACAAATTTATCATCAGCAAGGAAGGAATCACTTACTTGTTTCAAAACAGGGTCCAATTGTTTACCCTCGAATTCATCGACAGTTAGGTCCATGGCTACCTCTTTAGGTGCCTTAGGCATCCCCTCTTGCAACTCATCATTGGAAACAAAAATGTTTCCCTCATTTCTCAATTGTACAAGTTGTTCTGCCACCCCATGTTCATCTAATCGGATAGGGGATTGAGAAGGAGAATAAGATTTCTCCCCTAGCCTTACTTCTTGTTTCTACCTCTTAGGAGAGGGTCCTTGCATTGCTATATCATCCATGGGCCTTTTCCCTTTAGAGGTAGAGGGAGTATCCTCACTTCTTTGTTGTGGTGGTAAGAGAATAGTGTACCCACTCCTTTTCTGCATTGTATAAACTCCCTTTGGAGTCAACTTCATGTATCTAGGCTGGCTCAAAATTTGTTTGGCCCTCTTAGGATCTACCTTGCTGACCTTACCTTTCTTCTCATTCACAGCATGCATAATGCCTTCAAAATGCTCTGTAAGGGCATCCACTTTCCTTGCCCATGGCTCAAAACCTTGTAATGGATCATAGGCTCCATCAAAATTCCGGATGAAATCTATAGTCTTTTTGTAGACAATCCATTTCTCTTTCTTAACTTCTTGAGTTTGAAGATCAAATTCATTCCTTATTATGTCCTCAGGGAAATTGAATTGATGCTCTATATGAGCACACCTTATTTTATCTTTGAACATTCCTGAAAGAAAACCTTCTGTGTCTGCACACCTAACCACTACTCTGAACATTCTGTAGAGCTGCAAGACCTTATTTAAATGCACCCATCCTCCTTTAGTAATCACATATTGGTGTGCAATAGTTATATCTGGGAAAAAGGTTCCCCTTCCCTTACCAGTGAGAGTGGACTCTTGCAAGTCACCAATCTGTCTTAAGATTTCAGCATATCCTATTTTTAATGGAACTTGGTAGGGCAAGATATAAGGTGCCACTCATCAACCATACACTCTGAAAACTGTAGAAACAGGGTATAAAATTATATCCCAAAAATTGTGGACAATAGTGATGTCCTGACAGTATTCCTTTGGCCTGATCAGTCTCAGTAACTCCATTGAGATTCTAGGATTGTCAAAGAAAAGCAAAGTCCTAAGTCTAGAAGCAAAATCTCTGTCAAAAGCAATATAACTGGCATCCATCCTGTCCCATGATAGAGTTGTGGTCCATAGTTGGATTGAGAGGGTTTCTCCATTTCTTTCTTTCACAATATTCACTGTTGACCTCAAAAATCCCTCCCCCTTGTATAAGAACATGTGCATAAGCATTGAATACCATCCAAATGGCCTAGTACCCTTCATGTTCTTAATTCCCTGTAATCCCTCATGGATCAAGTTAGCCAAATGAGATGCAAAATAAAAAATCAATGCCAACTAGGGGTGATTTGTTTGTACCATCATGAACATGTATGGGACTGGCATGTGCGTTGCTTCATCATACCCTAGAATTAAGGTGAGAGACTTATAAAAATCTTGTGCTCTCTTACTGAACAAATCCAACTTGAAAGGCTCTGGGGTACTTGCACTTACAACACACATTGATCCAATTTGATTAATGAATTCCTTTAGAGGCCCTGCTCTCAAAATATCCTTTTGTACCTCATATATCTCTGTAAACTCTTTGAAATCTATCTTCTCTAACCCCATCGAAGGGTCATTTAGTGAAAAAACTTCCCTAATCTCATCCTTTGTAATGCTAATTAGGTTCTTTCCATTGACATCCTTGACACATCTTGTCACAAGATCATAGCACTTGGCAATTTGTATCAACAACTTAGCATCCATGAAAACACCAGGGCATATTAACCTCCCAACATCAAATTGCCATATGTTACTAAGGGGAGCACAAAAATTTCTCTGTGAGTAAGCTGCCCTAAACAAGCTAAGGCCATTATGATTCTCTCCCACCTTAGCATCTCGCATCCAATTTCCTCTGTCATGGAGTGCCTCAGCCACTAAGTCCCTAGGGTTTCTTGGGACAAGCTCTTTCATCCTTACTACCCCATTATCAGAATGCGGGAGTAATTGCATCAAATCTTCAAAAACCCCCCTCTTACTATACTCCGTCTGACCAGAAAAATTCCTCTTTGGCGACATTTTGAAATTAGGGCTTTTACAAAATAATATATGAATACTTCAAGAGAACCCTAAACGCTATCAACTGGGAAATAGAAACTTCCTTACAATACCTTCATAGACTTGAAACAACTTTAAACTCAGAAAAGAAACCTACCATACGCCTGCAAATTCTTCGCTTAAAATCGCTCCTTGAGGAAATCCAGATCGCCAGAAGGTTTATGAGAGCAGTAAAGAGAAACAACATTTGAATTTTGATATATAATGTCGTCAACTACTTACAGTCCATCTGCATGTAGCTCATTAGAACCCACCATTACTGATAGTTGGCAGCCTCAGTTATTCACAGGACGTGAAAACATCACTAAGTAAAAATTTGAATTTAGGCCGTTGATTCAGTTTATTTTCGGCGCATCGGATGATCAACAAACAAAGCCACGTAACTTCTTTCCACCTTTTCCCAAATGAGTTTTCAACCAATGAAAACATTTCAATTTAATCATGTGGGAAAAACATAACTTAACTTCATCTCAATCTGAGCGGACAGGTGTCACCCTGTCGCTAAAGTGCAAGCATAAAACTCGAGCATCTCCACCCAGGGTGTAACGATAGCCACAAGATCCTTTTCAACACATAGCTCTTTACTTATTCTCAAAGAAATGACCCCACCTTTTAGTTTCTGTCATGTGGCAAGATCAACAACCATCGCTATACCACCAACCCTAAAAAATGTGCATCTTATCCTAGCGGTATGGTGACAACCACTAGATCTTGTTGTATTTTAATCATGCGGGAAGATAGGTCCTATTGTGACACCTCACTTACCTTTACATCGAATCACAAACTGCCACACTACAAAGACTGACAAGTGGACCCCCTCTTTCTTTTCTTTCTCGGCACTGAAAACCCTGACAACCACCAGATCATAACTTACTGCACCAATAGAAAGTGAACATGTTGGAGTGAGCTGGCACTTTTAGGGCCCACTTCACACTTCAATCTTTAAAGAGAATCAAACAGTCGTCGCTATACCGCAAGCTTAAATTCCTTACATCTTTCATCAACGGTATAATGACAATCGTCATATCAATCTGTTGTTTAACCCTTTGAAAAGTCCGACCCCACAGCTTGATACATCACTTGTCTATACGTCAAATCATAACATGCCACGTTTACAAATGGGCGGGCCCCTTTCTTGAAGTCCCTTTTACCATTTTAAAGTCCAGTCAACCACCACATCACTGTACCTTAACCAATCACAAACATACATGTTATATTGACCTGGAAGTTCAAGGTCCCACCTACCATCTCGTCCACCTTAAAGCATTGAACGACTGTCGCTATATCGTGATGCTTAAAAGGTTATTATCTTGGTCCAACGGTATAGTGACAACCGTTGATGCAATCTGTTCTTTAAATGCCAGCACATCTTGTTACCAGTTGGGCCCACTTGGACAGGTGGCACCTTGTCGCTAAAGCGCATGTCAGATATTCTGACAATGGGAAGGCTTGCGGTTCAACGACAACCACACATTTTAGAGAGAACAAGCTATTGAGAAATAATACCGAAACTTAGGCTTCTGAATGAAATAAATTAAAAGGTACCCTGCTTAACAACCTAACAATATAACTTATGAAGTGATGGGTCAAAGGGGGTGAAAATTAGGAGATGCGTATTTTGGAGAATTAGTGAGCCAAAAAGTAATGCCAAAATATAACAAGTTTCAAAAACAATTAGGGCTTTATCAAACGTAAGGTTTTCAATATAAAACCTAACCCTCAGACCCCTAAATTGGATTATTTGTCAAAAATACTAGCATGGGGCTGAACAAATTTATAATAGTGATAACAATGTATAAAATGAAGAGAAACTTTCATCCAAGTAAGGTTGGAAGATTTGGAGAAGTTTTGTGATCTGAATTCAATAAAATTCATTTGATTTCCTGAGAATTTGATTATGGTTTTGTGTTGTACGGACTTGTACAGTCTCACATGCATCATTGAAGGACCTTGGAAGTTAGTTCATCATTTTATAAGAATTATGCAATTGGTTTGAGGTCTTAATTCGACACAGATCAAAAGTTATACAACCTTGAGTGTTCACTGGTTGCAGGAAGGCCCTACCTAGGGTTTCAAGAGAAAATTCTTCCTTCCAGGAGACTCTACCATGGGAAATTTCTGAAACCTGGTGGAAAGAAAGGAGGGAGGATGTACTATAGGATTCTTGAGGTCTTGGATCAGGAGATCAATGGAGATGGGAAGAATTATTAAACCCTCTGGACAAGCATCTTTATGTGACTGTCCAGAGTTGTGGGTTTGAAGACACAACTCGGCCCAAGGATGGAATGGTGATCTAAATCTTTGGATTTAGTGGTTTTATGCTATCCTATAGATGTTCCAATAGTTTAGATTGGAAGGTGACAAGTATTTTGAACACTTCCTTTGTTAATTTGACCTATTAGTCCTATTAGGCCTAGGAGAGACTTGAGGACAGTAGGAGTTTGGAGATTGGTGAAGGGTCCAAACTTGGTGAGCATTGTTGATAGGTTGATTGGAACCTTTGAGGGTGGTTAAGACTTAGTTTAGTGGAGTTCCAAGTAAGTTGCCTTCAAAAATTTAGGTTTTCTCGTTGTAGCCCTATAGTGGGAATTGGTGTCTAAATTGTGTTCTAAGTTTTCTTGGTGTAGGATTGGTGTTCCATTTCATTGAGAAGTGTTATTCAAACTTGAATAAACCATGGTTTCATCCCTGGATTGATAGGGTTGGGTTGTGTGAATTAATATTATAAGGGTGTAGAAGATTGGCTTGAAGAACCAATCTTGTCTTGTGGGTTTTGGGAACTCTTTGACAGAATCTTGGTTTGTATGTTGGAGAAGGGGTGTTAGGGAGCTCTAGGTGTTTTTTTTGTGTATAGATTGGGGCTCTGCTTCAAGTGGTATCAGAGAAAATAGTAGATCTTTGGAGGAAGACTAAAGTTGTAGCCATGTCAAATGGTGGGGAAGATAGTGAACTTCCTAACAGAATGACTAATGCAGAACTACTAAGGGTAGTGAAAGAGCATGATGCTAAGAGAAAATGGATGAGACGAGAGATGGAAAAGCTTAGGGAACAAATCAACCAAGGACATAGTGGAAACTCTGGATGGGAAGAAGTGGGGAGTGATGAAGAAGCCCCTTTGTAGGAGGAAGAGATAGATGTGCCTACAGACCAGAGGCTATTGTTGAAGACCTTGAAGTCCATGGAGAGAAGAACCATGGATACTAAGCTTGACCTACCTATCTACAGTGGGAAGATGGATCTAGATGAAGTAATGGATTAGATTGATGCACTCACTAGTTTCTTTGACTGTGAGGAGATACCAGAGCATCAAAAGGTTAAAATAGCAAAGTCCAAGTTGAAGGGATCTGCCTTGACTTGGTGTAATTTTACTCAAGAAGAAAGAGTAAAGATGGACAAAAATCCAGTGGCTACATGGAAGAAGATGGTTGCCTTGGTGAAAGAAGCCTATATACTTGAAGACTATGAAGTCCAACTTCATAAGAAGAGGCAAGGTCTAAAGCAGAAGGAGATGGACATCTCAAGCTATACTAAAGAATTGCATAGGCTTGCTATGAAGTCTAAGTTGGTGGAAACTACGAGTGTCAAACTTGCTAGATACATGCAAGGCTTAAGGGTGAATATCCAAGATGAGTTGAGTTTGTGTACCCCAACCACTATCCATAAATGCTTTCAATTAGAATTAAAGGTGGAGGAAAAACTCAAGAGGAAGCAAGACCAAGGTGGGAAAGGTAGAGACCAGAGAGATTTTGGCAATAGAGGAAGAGGATTAGGCAATGGTAGAGGACAGACTTATAATAAGTTTGAAGAGGCCAGTCAAGAGAACTCCTTTGGGGAAAGAAGTTCTAGAGGCTCCTATAGAGGGAGAAGAGGAGATTCAAGAGGAAGGACTGGTGGAAGAAGTTTAGGAACCATAAGGTGTTACAAATGTAACCAACCTGGCCACTTATAATCAAAGTGCCTTGAGAAGGCAAAGAATCAGGCAGAGAGGAGGGCTAACATAGTCAGAGATGAAGACAACCAAGGAGACAATGGACTTGGCTCTTATGTACCACCTAAAGAAGGAGAGGCACTCATGATGAGGAGGACCTTACTGAAGGCTCCTTACAATCAAGAACCGCCACAAAGAAAGAGTCTGTTCAGGACCACATGCAAGAGTGGAGGCAAAGTGTGCAAATTGATGATTGACAGTGGATCTACTGATAATTTGGTATCTGAGGAAGCGGTGAAGAAGTTGAATCTGAGGAGGGTACCACATCCAAACCCCTACAAAGTGTCTTGGCTCACCAAGCATCAACACATTGTCATAGACGAACAAGCATGGGTTTAATTCCAACTTGGAAAATACAAAGATCGAGTGTTGTGTGACACTATTCCTATGGATGCCTGCCATTTACTCCTTGGAAGGCCCTGTCAATATGATGTGGAGGCTAATCATGATGGAAGGTTGAACACCTACACCATCACCTATAAGGGAGAAAAGGTAACATTCTTACCCCTGTTTGAAAATTCAGATGAAAACAAAGACTCTAAATTTCTATTTGTTGGTGAAAAAGAGTTTTTGAAAACCTTGAAGGAGGATACAGACCCTTGTTATGCCCTAGTCCTGTTGCCAAAGGATGACAGCCCCAAGAAGTCTGAGAAGGACATAGATCCTTTGAGGAAAGTAGGCCCTAATAATTTGCAGACCTACTAAGTCAATATAAAGACATTGTCACAAAAGAATTGCCAAATGAATTGCCACCAATCAAAGATATAAGCCATAATATTGACTTGATTCTAGGAGCAACATTGCCCAACAAGGCTGCATACAAGTTGACCCCTGAACAAAATAAGGAGATGGCAAGACAAATCCAAGAACTCTTGGATAAGGGTTTGATCACTAAAAGCCTCAGCCCTTGTGCAGTATCTTCCCTTCTAGCCCCTAAGAAAGAAGACACATGGAGATTGTGCACTGATTCTAGAGCCATAAATAGAATCACAATTAGGTATAGATTTCCTATGCCTAGAATAGAAGACCTATTGGATCACCTAGGAGGTGCAAGATACTATTCTAAGGTAGACTTGAAGAGTGGTTATCACCAAATCAGGATAAGGGATGGTGATGAATGGAAGACAACCTTTAAAACCAATGAGGGCTTGTATGAATGGAGGGTGATGCCTTTCGGCCTGTCTAATGCCCCTAGCACATTCATCAGGCTCATGAATGAAGTGCTAAAGCTATTCCTTGGAAAATTTGTGATTGTCTACCTTGATGACATCCTTATCTTCAGCAAGAGTAAGGAGGAACATTTAGAACACCTTGATTTGGTCTTGAAGAGGCTGCATGAAGAAAAGCTCTTTATAAATTTGGATAAATATTTTTTTATGCAAGAAGAACTTGTCTATTTGGGATTTGTGATTGCAGGTGGGAACATTAAGATGGACCCTGAGAAGGTAGAAGCCATCCTAAGTTGGCCTTTTCTAAGGACAATGGCTGAAGTTAGAAGCTTTCATGGGCTTGCATCCTTTTATAGGAAATTCATCAGGAATTTCAATCAGTTGTGTGCTCCAATCCTTGAGACCATAAAGGGTGGACAAAAATGTAAGTTTGTGTGGAACAAAGAAGCAGAGGAAGCCTTTCAAATGCTGAAGCAAAAGGTAATGGAAAAGCCTATACTTGTGTTCCCTGATTTTCAAAAAGTTTTCACTATTGAATGTGATGCATCAAACCTAGCCATAGGAGCTGTCTTAAGCCAATAAGGAAGACTAGTGGCCTTTTTCAGTGAGAAGCTGAATGAAGAAAAGAGGAAATACTCCTCTTATGATTTGGAACTATATGCCTTAGTCCAATCATTGAAGAAATGGAGGCATTACCTCCTACCTAAGGAATTTGTTGTCTTCACAGACAATCAAGCCTTGAGTTTCTTGAATAGCCAAGAGAAACTAAGCCACAAACACATGAAGTGGGTGGAGTCAATACAAGCCTACACTTTTTCAATCAAACACAAGAAGGGAGTTGCCAATAAGGTGGTAGATTCTTTGAGCCGAAGATCTTTAGTTGTGCAACAAATCCAACTTCAAAGCGTAGGGATAGACTCATTGAAGGACATGTATAAGGATGATGATGATTTCAAAAATATCTATAAAGTGTGTTCTGATTTTTATGAAGCCTATCATGTAGAGTATACAGACTACTTGATCTAAGATGGCCTATTGTTCAAAGGACATCAATTGTGTATCCCCAAGTGTTCCATGAGAGAGAACATCATCAGGAAGAAGCATGCAGGTAGCATGGGAGGACATTTTGGATTGGACACAACCTTGGAACAGGTGAGAAGGTTTTATCATTGGCCCAAACTTCAAACTGAAGTGAGGAAGATTGTGGAGACATGCACTATTTGTCAAATGGCCAAGGGTGCATCGACAAATGCAGGGCTATATCAACCCCTACCAATTCCTACAAGGCCTCGGGAGAGTTGTAGCATGGACTTTGTCATGGGTTTGCCTAGAACACAAAAGGGATATGATAGCATATATGTTGTAGTGGACAAATTCAGTAAGATGGCCCACTTTATCCCTTGTAAAAGCACAAATGATGCATCATCCATTGCCAATTTGTTCTTCAAGGAAATTGTGAGGATTCATGCTTTACCCCAAACCATACTGTTAGACAGAGATGTGAAATTTGTTGGCCACTTTTGGAGAACCTTGTGGAAAAGGTTGGGAACTAATTTGAGTTTCAGCTCTGCATATCATCCACAAACGGATGGGTAGACAGAGGTTGTCAACAAGTCCCTTGGCAATCTACTTAGATTCCTAACAAATAAATATGGAGACAAGTGGGATTCAGTCCTACCACAGGCAGAGTTTGCTTTCAATGAATTAGTCAATAGAAGCACAGGGAAAAGTCCCTTTTAGATTGTGTATGGACAAAGTCCAAGAGGCATCTTGGAACTCAGAGATCTTCCATCAAACACTCCATTCAGTTCTCATGGTGAAGAGTTTACAGAGAGCATGAAGGAGGTACATAATTTAGTCAGGTTGGCACTTGAAAAAAGTGCAGAGAAATACAAGCAAGCCAAAGACAAACATAGGAGGGATGTATAGTTGCAGGTTGGAGACTTGGTGTGGGAACACTTGAAGAAGGAAAGGTTGCCTAAGGGAAAGCACACTAAGTTGCTCATGAAGAAGATTGGACCCTATCTAATCCTGAAGAAACATGGACTGAATGCATATGAGATTCAGTTGCCATCCAATCTTGGTATCTCCCCCATTTTCAATATTTGTGATCTAACCCCTTACAAAGGTGATGTGAATGCAAGATCGGATGTGCAGGTAGAGGAACTTGAAGAAGTTGTTGTAGGAATACCTCCTCATGAGCCAAGAAAACTTGAGAAGATCTTAGACACAAAGGTCATCAAGAGGACCAGGAAGAATGTCTACAAGAAGTACTTGGTGAAATGACAAGGAAGCTCGGAGGAAGAATCAGTGTGGATGGATGAAGTAGAAATTCAGAGGCATGGTTAAACCTTGCAGGACCTCATCTCAAGAGGACTTGAGATCAGTGCACCCCGAGAGTATGGTGCAGGAGCACCCTTAAATTCATCCATTGCTACATGAACTAATTCATTAATCTAATGATGTAATAGAGTCCTATTTTGTAAGGCAAGATGACATTAGGTATGGTTATAAACCTAAGTGTCTATCTTGACCATTTATTGACAATTTGGTTATAAAGGGCTAGAATAGACTAGATGTTTAGGATAGTCTAGTTGGCCTAAGAAAAGATTGAAATAAGTTTATTTTAATCTATCTAAGGTCCTAGGTGGAAGTCTAGGGTAGAGTTTAATAAGATTGATTGACAATTGACAACTTTGGCAAAAGTTGTCAATGTTGTCAATGTTGCATTAAGCAACTTTTGAAAAGTTGTTAATTTTGAATCTCAACGGTCACAACCATCTTAGATTGGTTAGAACTAGTTGAGGAATTTATAAACCGAAGACAAACTTCGATCCAAGTAAGGTTGGAATATTTGGAGAAGTTTTGTGATCTGAATTCAATAAAATTCGTTTGATTTCCTGAGAATTTGACTGTGTTTTTGTGTTGTACGGACCTATACGGTCTCACATGCATCATTGAAGGACCTTGAAAGTTGGCTCATCATTTTATAAGAATTATGCAATTGGTTTGAGGCCTTAATTCGACACAGATCAAAAGTTATACAACCTTGAGTGTTCACTGGTTGCAATAAGGCCCTACCTAGGGTTTCGAGAGAAAATTCTTCCTTCCAGGAGACTCTACCATGGGAAATTTATGAAACCTAGTGGAAAGAAAGGAGGGTGGATGTACTATAGGATTCATGAGGTCTTGGATTGGGAGATCAATGGAGATGAGAAGAATTATTAAACCCTCTAGACAAGCATCTCTATGTGACTGTCCAAAATTGTGGGTTTGAAGACACAACTCGGCCTAGGGATGGAATGGTGATCTAAATCTTTGGATTTAGTGGTTTTATGATATCCTACAGATGTTCCAATAGTTTAGATTGGAAGGTGACAAGTATTTTGAACACTTCCTTTATTAATTTGACTTATTAGTCCTATTAGGCCTAGGAGAGATTTGAGGACAGTAGGAGTTTGGAGATTGGTGAAGGGTCCAAACTTGGTGAGTGTTGTTGATAGGTTGATTGAAACCTTTGAGGGTGGTTAAGACTTAGTTTGGTGGAGTTCCAAGTAAGTTGCCTTCAAAAATTCAGGTTTTCTCCTTGTAGCCCTATAGTGGGAATTGGTGTCTAAATTGTGTTCTAAGTTTTCTTGGTGTAGGATTGGTGTTCCATTTCATTGAGAAGTGTTATTCAAGCTTGAATAAACCCTGGTTTTATCCCTGGATTGATAGGGTTGGGTTGGGTGAATTAATATTATAAGGGTGTAGGAGATTGGCTTGAAGAACCAATCTTATCTTGTGGGTTTTGGGAACTCTTTGAAGAAATCTTGGTTTGTATGTCGGAGAAGGGATGTTAGGGACCTCTAGGTGTTTGTTTTGTGTATAGATTGGGACTCTTCTCTAGAAATCTGAGAGAGGTTTTACTCCATATTGACTATTGAACAAATCAAGTTGTTCAATGTCAACATTAATGTGGAAGGCATTGTTGATGATGGAGAACATATGTATACTGACACATCGAGATCAGATCAAGCCCTATCCAGTGAGCTATGAACTTGTTCAAGGTCAAGCTATAAACAATTTGGAGACTTTAATGGCTAAAGTCATCAAGAGAACTGATAAGTGGGTTCAGTGGATGATGGGAAGGAGAAAGCGATATGGGAAGCGTACTCCTCAACAAGCTCCTATAGTTGAGCTGACGAATGCTCCTGCATCCTCCTATTTTCCAGTGTCATATGTGGCCAATGGACTAGCTCAACTAGCAGGTGGAGATGATGAACCGCCTGAAAAAGAAATCCCACTTGAAAAGACTTGCGGAGAAAGTTCATCTCCTGTCATCGATTTGAATGAAGAAGCTGAAGTGGAGAAATCCGACAAGTCGGCGGAAGAAATTGTTGGGGCCACCAAGCCACTAAAGGATGACAGAATTGAAGACCTTATTGCCTTAGACTTTGCACTCCAGTCCTTAGACATGGGGCTTGCCCGCCATGATACCAAAGTAGACTTGTGGAAGTCTAGTAATGTCTTGATCGAGGAAGAGCTCGAGGAACTCAAAGTCACCAAGACTCAACTCAAGGTTGAAATTAAAGAAATGACTAACTTCATTATGCAGTTGGTCATGCCTGTGGCATGCCTGCCCAGTTCCCTAACAACATTTGATCCTACTGTAGCTAAGAACCAAGCAATACTTGCCAAATTGCAAGAAGATAGACATTTCAGGCACATTGGTAGGAGGTGGATTGAACGACTTAAGTTTGAAGGTTTGGTAGCCATTGAGTAGCTCAGGAGTGTCTTTTTACAGTTAGAGGCAGAGAAGGATTCTCTTAAGGGACACATGCAGACACTCACAATAGAGAGGTTGAGATGTGAAGAGTGCATGATGCTATTACATTGGCTGGTCGCGATGAAGACTAAAGATGCAATCAAGGCCAACATATTGTAGAAAGGAGATGAACCTTTGATTGAGTGGCTCCAAGGAGTTGAGTTCAACACAGAGATGATAATCAAGGTAGAGGTGGGAGTGAAAGTTATCGAAGAGGAAGTCACCAAAGAACAAAGTAAAATCTTTGTATATTTGATAGGTCCTCACTCCAAGTCTCAAGCTAGCAGAGATAGTAAGAGCCCAATTGGTATAACCAACATGCAGAAGTCGTTCTCCGACTACTTGGACCAGCTTGCAGAGTTATCTGGGTCTCACCTCGACAGAATACCTAATCTTCAGCAACTCGGTGGATGCATACACAAAGCCATGGAGAAGACACAACCCCAAAAGGATGCTGCAAAACACATAGAGAAAGACCATGGCCGCTAGCTCATAAGATTGAAAAACATGTACATCCCAGATTCTGAAAGGATGATTCCGATTCTTGCGGCCGCCAAAGCTCATAAGACTAAGTTGGAGAAGGCGAAGAAGCCAACGAAGAGCAAATAGCTTTCCCCTCCTCTTTTTGATATACGTTGTAAAATTGGTAAATGACCACTTGTCATTTACCGACTTTGTAGAATATGAATCGATTCAGTTGATTTTGTAACAGCTTAACTCTTGAAGCCTATATGTAACATTTTGAAAATCAATGAAAGGGTCGGCTAATTTTTGGTGTGAAATATATCTTGTTGCAGAGTCAATCTAGAATGTGTTTTGTGCCATTTATTTACTGTTCCATGCATTTGTAAGTTTGAATGTTTGTTTTCCTTAAGCTAGATTGAAATTAGCAGAATAGACGGAGTTATGTTTCTCTTCTTTAGTACAGTTAATTGACAGTAATCGAAGCATTACTTAGAGGTTGGGAGAATACACATATGCCCTATTTAGATTAGATTCATCCATATTGTTTAACTGCATTTCATTAATTCAAGTAGAATTCATCGTTGCATTCCCACTGGTGCGAATTTCATAAGTATTGTGAAATTCCGAAGTTGGTTATAATTTAGAATCAAATTCACTGCCTGGATTAGTTTCTCACTGAGGGCTAATTTGGTTACCTCTGCTATTCTTTGGTCAAGAACATACCCCATTAGGATTTAGCACAAATAAAATTCATTGCATATCTTCACATAAGGGAGTTGTACCTGTTAAAATTTAGAGGGAAGTTAGTTGAACATTTAACAACTTTCCAACTGTTCGTATTCACATTCTTTCTTAAGAATATTTTGGGCAAATAAAGAGTTAAATTCAAAAAGAACAATCTGTTTACCAATAGGACTATATCCTAAGACTCCCCCGAGCACCTTGCATTTCCTATAGGAAAATTTCCCAATTTGAAAATCCTTAGATAAAAACAAGAAATTGAACATACAGATTCCCATTACATAAGAATTTCAATAAATGTTTTTGTGGCATTTCCAATCTTAATGAATGCCATGTAATACCCCTTTGACCACAAGTGATGTGATCCAATGTCAAGATTGGTGATCTAGCACAACCTTTTATTTATACACCTCTTCCAAAAAGGGGCAAACTCCAATACTTACCTAATGGTACACAAATAAACCACAATAATGAGCAATAATGATAACTCAATGAACCCAGTAATCTGATGATTTTCCTAACTCCAACATAGTAATTCCTATAGAAAGTAATAAAAGAATTGTAGATTAAAATGTCCAAGTCAAAATATTTTTTTCATTTTCCTTGTATCTAATCTTCTCTTTAATGTTACAGTGTTTAGAAATCCAACTTAATGCCCAATTAAATTTGTGAGAATAAGCATTAGAATGTATTTAAAACTCTAAAATCTTAGATTTGATTTTTTATAATTAATTAGTTCTATTACAAGCACCAACAATCAATGGATTTATAATTTCAAATTATAACACTCCATTGTTTCTAGAAAATCCATAAAATCATAAGCAACCTATTAATTTTGGCTTCTACTACTAGATCTACAATAATATAACTAGAACATTTTGATAGGGTTCACAAAAAATAATGTCAAAAAAGTAGATTGTTTAAAGGTATAAACTCCAACAATATGTTTTCCTCCATATGGTTTTACTTGTATATAAATACAAGGCACATCTTAAATAAACTTTCAATTTATAAAGGATGGGCAATTGCATTCAACTTTGTGGGCATATGCTTTGTAATGCCTCTATCTCGGTAAAAGATTGTATATTGGGAACAAATTTGAGGCAATCTAAAGGTAAATATAATTTGATCTAAAAAGTATCCTCACATTTGTGGTTTGTCTAACAATTCTAGACTTTGAGCTACCATTATTTGTTAAATATGATTAAATTGTCTCTTGAACTTCATAAAAGGATTGTTGGAGGTAATTGGGATCCATAAATCTTTAGCCTACACGCCACATGCATATAAATACATTATACATAGTTTTGCTAAGAACTATTGTAATGGATAAAATATGGATGGGGTCCTAGAACAATGATTTGCACATAAAAGAGACCCCAAAGCCAATATTTTACACTTACATGAAATTGTATTGATATAGAAAGTAAATGTAGATTACTAATATTGAAATTAAGAAATGAAGGTACTTACCTCTGAAAAAGAATCAGCTTAAAACCCTGTCAAACAATCTCAAAAACTGTTGATTTCCTTGATATTGAAATGAAACTGAGAGATCTAAAAAACCCAAAAATCTTTTTCCGAGATTCGATTGGGTCAAAATTGAGGTTGTACTTGACTAGGTTAGGACCAAGGTTGTACCTAACCAGGTCAGGTTCGAGGTTGGGTTTGACCCTCATAAAAGGTCAAATACTACATTCTTTATTTGAAGTCTGATTTTGATTCTGTTCTCAAATCCCAGAAGTTTGACGAAAAGGATATCCAAATCTACTCCCAGATACGAAATTTCGCACCTGTACCTGCAAGAAAAATGGATTTGTTTGTTTGTTTGGGGGGTTTGCCTCGGTCAAACCCCGGTTTGGAATCAACCTCAATATTGAAATTGAAATGGAGAATGCTAGCAAGTAGTAGAAGTAGATCTAACAATGAAGCTATGCAATTCAATAGATAATGCAATTGTATTTGAAATGTAATCAAGTATGTTAATATGAAAACTTGAACATAAGATCAACAAATGTAAATCAAACCTCTATGGTTGTATGCTTGGAATCCACCTTGAGGGAAGAATGAAATGGATCTTGAAGATGAACAAAAGGATCTTGAAAGAAGATCACGCCATCATGATGGCTAGATCTAGGGTTTGAATGATGAATCTTGAATGCTTGAACCAAATCCCTTCAATGGCTTGAATACTTGAATCCTTGATCTTCAATGGAGAACTTAGATGGAGAAGAGGACTTGAATGCTTGAATGGATGCTTTCTTGAATGGAATGCTTGCTTGATCACCTTGAGAAAATCTTGAGATCTTGATCATGAAATTGCTTGAAGATGAGATGTGAAAATGAGAGAGGAAGGCCTCCTTTTATAGTGATCTAGGGCACAATCCTCTAGAGGGGTCACCTTGGGGAATTAAATTCCAATTAGGCCTCAACCCTATAGGAATGGACCTAAATTAAATATAATTTAAGATTTTACCATTTCGGAGACCAAAACAGCGGACCCAGAAGCGGGAAAGCAATTATTTCTGAAACCTGACAACCGAAGATCCCGAGACCTTGAAATTTGAACCCAAGGTCAAGGATGAGCTCAAACCTGACTAGGTTAGGGTCGAGGTCAACCTTGACCCCTTTAGGTTGATTTTGACCTTAAGGGCACAGATTTTAGGGTTTCAGTTAGAGTGAGAAACAGGAGGTCCCGGGGGTGCTCAGAGACCTAGAAATGATACCAGAACAGGGTAGAGTGCTAGGGAGAGGCAAAAAATCCTATGATGAACATGATGAAGTCTAGGAGGACCTATTTGTAAGTCCTACCTAGAAAATAGAGCCACAAAAGAGGGAAATTCAGGAGAATCCTTAAGATCCTAACCCTAATTTCACCTAGAATGAAGCAGAAAAGAAGTGGAAAGAGGGGAGAAAGCCAGATCAAAGAAAAGATCAATTCAAGGCGTTTGAGATGACCCCAAACCACTTACTTGGAGGGATAAACGCTCTTAACATGAAAGTGCTTCCATTTTAAGACGATACATTAAGCCCCCACTTTAGCAAGAGTATGGACTCGATGCAAACTCTTGGTAAAGGAGAAGAAAGAGGAGATCCAAGTGGATTCAAAATGAGATAGAATGACACTTAGTTAGGGACACAAGCCCCCAGGCTAAGGATTCTAACTCAACATACACGCATGAAGGTGCAAAACAAGAAAACCAAAAGAACAAGAGTTAACACTAAATAACCCAAATCAATTAGCATAAGAAACCTTGCTAAGAAATATTTCTCATACTAATATCATATTTGGAAAGCTATCATAAAAGCATAAATGATTACATAAGAAAGACAAGAGCAACACTATAAATAACATAGCTTCATGATCCTGTCCTATTAGCATGAAAGTGAAAAGAGAGAAAGGAGAAAGTGATTACCTCGCCTAGTAAGATGCCCACCTTACTGTGAATCACCCTGGAGGGAGAGCCCAATAGGTTCACCCATAAACCATGCTTGCAATTGTAATGAGTCTTCTGACGGCTTCCTGGAATACCCATAGATCCACCTTCTTGTATCACTATGAATATAAAATGTGTGTCTCCTCAAGATTTAGCAACTTATGTGCGTTACCTTCGGAAGATTTAGCATATAGGTGCATGTCTTTTCAGGATTTAGCAACTTATGTGCGTTACCTTCCAAGATTTAGCATATTTGAAATTGGAAATGCGTGTCCCTTCAGGATTTAGCAACTTATGTGCGTTACCTTCAGAGGATTTAGCATATTTGAAAAATTAGAAAAATGTGTGTCTCCTCAGGATTTGGCAACTTATGTGCATTACCTTTGGAAGATTTAGCATATAAATGCGTGTCTTTTCAAGGTTTAACAACTTATGTGCATTACCTTCCAAGATTTAGCATGTAAAAATAAGGAAAGAAAAGAACAAGGATAAAGCCTTCTTCAACATCAAGACAATATCCATAGACAACACCCAGTCCAAGCCAAGAAGGTCATAGCTCCTATGAGGCCCTGGAAGGGATGAATGTAAAGAGATATCATGCAAGAAGTGAAAAGAAAGTAACCCTTATGAGGGATAGCACACTGTTCAGTTTCCAAGGTGAGAGATATATCAACCATAGAAACCCAATGTCAAACAATGAAATCAGTTGTGGTCAAGGAAAAAGATGCTCAATGCAAACCAAAATGTTCATGTATGATTGGATATCACATAATAGATAGATACTGCTTAACCAAGGAAAGAGGTGAATCCCGGAAAGACAGAAAAGAAGGAGATGACATCCTTGCCGCCCAAGTGTAGGAACAAAGATGAAAGGGGACCTATTATATCACTCACAACACTATGCAAGACAACGAGCCCCCAAGTATTGGGCTACCATTGTTTACATAATGTGGAGTTCCATAATAGGAACATGAATGTTATTTAGAGAAAATAGGATTGAAATACAACTGATTGCCACATCATATAACATTACTATCAATGAGCTGCCTAATCTTATAATGTAAAGCTTGACATTCATTAGTAGAGTGATCATGAAATCTATGATATAAATAAAAAGGAAGAGTCTTCAAGTGTGGACTACGTTTCTTTTTGTGTTTAGGTCTAGTAATCATCTTACTACGAAGGAATTTAGGAAAAAGAACTTCTTGGTCAAATTCCTTCATAGGTTCATCATGTTTTGAAGTGTTATTGGAGATGTTATTAACATTGATTTGTTGTCGAGGATTAAATCCCAATCCATAAGAATGCTCATGCCCCCCAATGTGTAAGGGCATTTGAATTCCTTGTTTATGTTTACCACATCCTTGACTATTAAATCCTTATTTAACTAGAAAATGATAACCATGACCATAACGAGAAGCCATATTAGAAGAAGACAATGGAACTTCAATAGTCACTATATCATAATTAGTAGGTTTGACGGGTTCATTGTGGGTGGAAGCAGTGACAAAGTTATTACAAAGGGGTTTAGATGTAAAAACTCTTTGTTCAAACTCTCTTTGTTTCTTCATAAAATCAAGATCATTAATCTTATACTCTCCAATAAAGGTAAGAGTAAAATCTAAGGTTCCCCAATCATCGCCAGGAAGAGCATTAGAGGAAGAGGGATTTGCTATTAGGAATAGAAGTAGTTTGATTTTGAATATTAAGACAAGGATTAGGCACATCATCTGCATGAAGTGTATACATCCCGTTGTTATGTATAAACTTAACTTTACGATGAAGGGTGGAAGGAATGACATGCATCTCATGCAACCAAGGTCTACCCAAAAGAAGATTAGAATTGAGAGGTCCAGACATAACATGAATAGGTGTATTCAAGATGACCAGTCCTACTTTGATAGGTAAGGTAATGATTCCTAAAGTGTTCTTAGCAATTGTATGCACCCTAAAATGGTCGCCTAGACTTTGGACCCCATTTATTTGATTTATTTATCCTGAATCAGTTTTATCAATAATCAATATTCTCAACATTATCAATTTCCTTGATCAAATCTTAATTTTATCATTTATTCGATTATTTGCCTTGGGCTAACCATTTTATCCTAAGCCTTTATTTAAAAGGAATTTCCTCCCCTTTTATTAAATAAAAAGCCCCCACTTTCCTCTTATCCTAAGTTGCACAAATAAAGTATTATTCCTATTTTATAAAAAGGAGAAAAACACTTTTTGTCTCATATGGACATAAAGTCAACTCCTATTTTCCTATTGGAGGATACTTGTGCACATGGATTGCTCCTCTTTCAAGCTTCACCACTGATTAAAACTTTTTGCCTCTTAATCTCAATGGTCCATTTCACCTCATTTCTTATAAAAGGAGAGCTCTCTCCCTCATTCTAGGACACTTGTTTTTATGCTAACTCTATGTTGCAAGAATTCTTTGGAGCTTTTTGGAGATCATTGTTGCATTGCATTTTAGAGTTCTTCATTTGCTTCATAATTTAGTTTCCATTCTTGCGTAGTAGTTCATATTTATGCTTTCATAGCTTAGATTTCACTTTCAAGCTTTAGAATAACTTATCTAGCTTAATAGGAAGGGTTGTAACACATTGTTATTTCCATTTCATAGCTTAGTTTGTACTTCTATTTTCATAGCATAGCTTGCACATTTGCATTCTCATTCTTAGCTTGCATTGCATTGCATTTCCATTTGATTATTCAGAGATACTGACACTCTTGCCTTTGTCTTCATTTGAATCTCTCATTGTATGGTTGACTAGCAAGGTCACAAGCTCAATGGCTCTAGCTGAGAGCAAATCCATAATCTTGCAACTCCATGCATAGAGAGCTATGGATCGATTTGTGAGGGCTTATTCTTGAGTTTCCTTGCATGTAAGGATTCATAGAAGTGCACAACTTTTGTGTGTACATTTCTGGCGCCCATCGTGGGGCATAATAGTTTTATTTTGTCCTTCATTTTCTGCATTTTCGTCATTTATTTTCATTAATTTTGCACAAATAGGTGAAACGCCACTTGTGGGCATTCTGTTCATGCCTGTGAGCATTCTGTTCACGCTCGTGAGCATTCTATTCATGCTTTTGAGCATTTTGTTCACACCTGTGACCAGTCTGTTGATGCCTTTGAGAAATCTGTTCACACTTGTGCAGGTTCTGTTGTCACCTTTGCAGGTTCTGCTATCGCCTATGCGCATTCTATTTACGTGTCTGAACATTTTATTGTCACCTACGGACATTTTGTTGTTGCCTGTGGACATTTTTCTTGCGCATCTGCACATTTTGTTGTCGCCTGTGTAGGTTTTGTTGTCGCCTTTGCAGGTTCTGTTATCACCTGTGCATATTTTGTTCACGCCTAGCTAGGTTTTATTCACGCTTAAGTAGTTACATTAATGCCTATGCAGGTTTCATTCACGCCTATAAAGATTTTATTCACGCCTATGCAAGATTCACTCATGCCTATGCAGATTTGAATCAGGCCTGTATAGATTTTGTTTACGCCTTTGCAGATTTGGATCACACCTGCCAGTTTTTAGATGACGCCTATGAGCTGTTAAATGTCGCCTGGTATTTTCTGTTTAATTTTGCTATTAGATTTCCAGATTTGCTAGTTTTTTTGCTGTTTTTGAAAATTTTGAAAATTTTAGCATTTTCAAATCCGTGCCTTTGGAAAATGGGCACTTATTTTTTTAAATTTTTTTTGCAAATGGTATTAAAAATTGAAGTGTTATATATCGTTGGAAAGGTCTTTCTAAGCCTAATCCAACCATGCTAGTTTCATTCTCAAATTTTACCATTTGATTAGCTATTTTACTTGTAGATTATCTGATTTTTGATGTGCTAATCATTGTGGGGCTAACAAGTTGTGCTTGTAGGTGCTCTCATTGTTTGAAATTTGCCAAAAAAATGCATGTCAAAGAGGGCTACTAATGGTTTTGGCAGGGCTGCCCTATGCATAAAAACCAAATCAAGTGCTTGTTTAATTGCTTTCTTTATTGAGTGCGGCATATACTAGTTATTTTATTTCATAGACACTTAATACCTTGTTGTAGGAATTTTGAGGTGGTAGGAGAAGTATGCTCTTCACCTTTAGGTGAACCAGAAAATCCTGACCCATCTTAAAGTTTTTGGAAGCAAGGGGGTAATTAAATTTTGCTTGGTGTGTTTGGGAGAAGTTTTTGAGATAGGGGAGTATGCTCTTCACCCTTGTGGTGAACCAAAAACCTTGAACCTCAAAAATCATCCATTCTTTGTTTAGTTTAGGATCCTTTAGCGGGCCTGCTCTTGAGCAATCAAGAAGAACGACCCAAGTGGGGACAAGCCTTTTGCTGGCTATTCCAACTCACTATAATCTCAAGGTTATCGAGGACACAAAACCTTGGTAGACATAACACTTGTCTTCGCTTAATGTGAGAGCTCATGGGATTGCGACCATGGGGAAAGCATTGAGCAAGAATGTTTAAGGTACTCTTGAGGCCACGAGGTCCTAGTCCTTTATGAGGAGCAAGAGGGGTGTTATGAACGGAAGCCCTTACTAAGAACCATAGGTTAGAAGCCACTTTATTTAGCCGCTTATCTTCTTAGTGCAAGGATCGATCCAAGTGGAACAACCCAGATCACCTTAAGATACTCACCATATGTGTTCCTTTGGTTGTGTCTTTGACACTTCCATGACAAAGCCAACATCTATCGTGGGTAACCACTTTGTGTGAGGCAAGGGGGCATCAAGCTGTGGGCTAAGTTGGTAAGTATTGAGCCTTGTCTTGTAGGTAGATATTGCTTGAAGTGTTTTCGAATGTGCTAAACCAATGTCAACGTTCTCAACATACAAACAATTGGTAGCATTCATAGGGTGCAATTTTATTTTTGATATCACAAGTGTTTGTCTTGGCAATGTTGCTTTTGCCCTTGTTTCAAGTGTTTTGAGACATGTTTGATCCCTCACTGTTTGCAAACTTGCCAAAATTCTACTGATACTGTGATTGAGATCGAAAACATCCACCCTCAGACCGAAAATTTTGACCAAACCGACCCAAAAACACAAATTTTACACAGTTCTGGTCAAGAGTTAAACAATTTTGCAACAGTGTCGCCTGCTTTGAGAAGAAACATCGTGTGATAGTTCGCCCCTACTGGACTATCGCCCGACCTGCCTAGTGTTTATCGCTCGGATATTGTGAGGTCTACTGCCTGGTATAGGGCGAAGTATCGACCAGTTATAGGTGTATCGCCCTGTTAGCCTGGAGTATATCGCCTGGGTAGCTTCTGTCGTGCTTTCAGTTTGGTCAATTTCAATTGTTGTTAGTCGGGTTAGGTCTTTGAGTAGGTTTCTTACTCTGTCGTTAGAGACCTGTCTTGGCTCTAAATCTCTGGTTTTTGCCCTCTAGGAATAGCATCAATTGGTTTACAAGGCCACTTTGGAAATAGTTGCCAGGTTAGAAAGTTATTCTTGGTGAGAAAGCTTATCTCTAGAATTGTTAGCTACATTCTTGGAAAATTTTAGTGCTCTTATTGTCCAAATTGCTTTCATTTAAATCTTAATTTCAATTATATTTTGGCCTAGTCCAACCTCCTAATTCAAAAGTGCAAGGGTAGTCACCCTTTGATTTGAAGCACCTCTTTGATAGTGTTGGTAAAGCCCCTTTGATATTTCTATCTTTTCATTTCTCTTTGGACAATAGAGAACTTTGATTATCCTAGTTTGGTGTTGACACTTTGTGAGGTCACCTTATCATTAAGAATCTCTTTCTTTCATGTCAGTTACAACAAGGTACCAAGTCAATCAAGGGAAGCGACCCCCTGTTGTCTTTAGCCAGTTACCACCAGTTAAGACTCGTCAACAGCACAAGGGAAAAGAACCCCTTTTCGATCAATCTCCTAAAAGTGAATCTGAAGTTTGTTTTAACCCAAAAGGTAATCCTAGTGAAGTGAGCACCTCTTTAGCACCACTTTCATCAAGTATGGACATGAGTTACACTTTCACTCAACAACAAAGAGAAGCCATGAATCAAACTCTTGAGGATATCTTCCAACGACATAGGAGAGAGTACGGTGGTTCTTCTCATGCTAGTCCACCCGGGTCACCTCCCAACAACACAAGATATTTAGATGCTCACCAACGAGCTGAGAGACATTATAGGCAAACTCACTCAGATTCAGGGTCACAACACAAGGACCAGAACAACGAATCTAGTGACCGAATCTAGTGACCATCACATCAACGCGGCCAACGCAATAAGGCATTCAAGACAATCTTCTCCACTTAAAGATACCTCTCGATATGCAAATACAAGGTTGAAAAGCATCGAAAGGGAGAATCAAGCCTATCTAGATGAACAAGCTGCCAAAAAGGAGAAATTCAGACAACTAGAAGAAGAGGAACGTGCATTATTGAACATAAGCAAAAGAGTCGCCCAAGAAGAAGAAGATAGGCTCTATGCGCAACAACTCCAAAATCGATTCAATGGGAGGGGTACCAATAGTGGGACCAACTCACCTCCATCTACCCCTTCACCAAGTCCTAGAAGAAGGTCAAGGATGCCCTCACGATCCCCAAGTCCTAGAGGAAGAAGGACTTCAAGATATGATCATCATAGGAGATGATCGCCTCATAGACATTCAAAGAAACCCTCCCAACAAGCACAGCATGGCTCACAACGTGGAGGAAGCTATACCAACTTTGATAAAATGGATTTTATGACTATGCAACAAGAACCATCCTTTCAAGCATATGTGGAAAGATATGTGGAACAAAACAAGAATCAATTCCTAGAAAGCCTTATCAACAAAGGTGCTAAGGTCCCATACAATTTTGATGTCCACCAAAAGATTAAGAAACAGAATCCTTCAACCAGTGAGGTGATCATGCAAATGCAAAAGGATATAGAAAGGATGAGGGCTCCTAAGAGCACCTTTAATTTGGATTCCATATGCCCCAACCCAATCGACAAGAGTGTGGTGTTGGTTGAGTTCCCTAAGAAAGTTGAGTTTCCAACCTATGACAAATATGATGGCATTGGTGACCCTCATGACCATGTTCGACAGTTCTACATAATGAGCTTTTCTTTTCACCATGAAGACTCCTACTTGATGAGATTATTTCCAAGGAGTCTCAAGGGTCAAGCCATGGAGTGGTTCACCAACCTTACTCCTCCAGTAAAGACATTTAAGGAACTTGTCCAAAGATTTGTTCAACATTTTGCTTATAATCTATCAAGGTCAGTCACAATGCTTGATTTGTGCAAACTCAAACAAAATCAAGGGGAACCTTTTGTCACCTTCCTACAAAGATGGAAACGTTTGTGCTCAAAATATCCAAGGACAATTCCTGAGGAGGAAAGAATAGACATCATTGTGAGAAACTTGATACCAAAGTTAAGATATGAAGTAAGGAAGATCCTGTTTAATTCTTTTGATACCATGGTAGAAGTGGCCTGTCGCATAGAGGATGTCCTAAAAGAACAAGGAATTTTGGCTAAATCAACTAATAACAACAATGGCCAAAACAACAACAATAATGGTAATAAGGACAAAAAGAACTCTTATTGGAATAAGAATAAGCAGGTGGTCAATGACGGAGTTGTTGACTCATCACAACCTAAGAATGAAGGAGTTCTTAATCTCTCTCATGTAGTTCAAGTTATGAAGCTCCAAACATCTTTTGGACAACCAGAGAATAAACCCAAGTATCAAGGGAGACCTAAAAAGGAAAAGAGACAATTTACCAAACTTGGGGACTCCTATGCAGACATTTTCAAGACATTAATTGCTCACAATTTGGCACACCCTCAGGACCCTACCAAGCACCGCATACCAGATCGTAAACCTCATTGGTGGGATGAGAAGGCCTTTTGTGTCTTTCACAATGGAATTGGACATGATATAGAAAATTGTTTTAGACTTAAACATCTTGTTCAAGACCTTATTGAGAGCAACAAATTACAAGTTGATGGTTTAACCACTAATGCGGATCACAAAGATTTTAAAGAACCCTTGCCCAAATATGAGAAAGGAGAGAATTCTAACAACAAGAATGGCAAGGCTGCTATCAACTACACTTACACAAATGTTGAAAATATTATTAACATGCTTGAAGTGGCTGATGATAATGTCAACATGATGAGAGGGAAAGACCCTTATGGATATGATGTGGATTCAACTCCTATGCTTGATGAAGGACCCGTTGTGGTCCTAAGAGGTCCTCACTCACGAAGGATGTCCCAACCCCTCAATGTTGTCACTAGAAGCCAGTCTCAAGCTCCCATTGTTATTAGACGTCCTAACTCTAGTAAGTCTAAGCAGCCAGTGTCAAAGGGTGTTCTTCCAAAATCTGTTGTTGGTCCTTAGTTGAATTATAATCTTGTTGACCAATTACAACGTACACCAGCGCAGATTTCAATCTTTGAGCTTTTGGAACTGTCCCCTAAGCATAAGCGTGTCCTTAAGGATGCCTTGCGAACAACTAATGTCCCTAATGATATAGATGTAGATCAATTCTAGAATATGGTCAACCACTTGGCTAGCCCTCACTACCTTACATTCTCAAAGGAAGATGACAAGTCATTAAGCCACCCACACAATTTGGCCCTTCATATAGAGGTTATGATCCACAAGACCCGTGTCAGGCGTGTGTTGATAGATGGGGGTGCTGGGCTTAATATTTGTTCTTTGAGCTTATTGAAGGCCTTGGGTTATTCAGAAGAAGTCATTGACACAAGAAAGAAAATAACTATCAAGGCTTATGATGAAGCAGAATGTAGTTCTAAAGGATTGGCCGTTCTTCCTATTCGAATTGGTCCTGTAGAGAAAGATATTTTGTTCCAGATTGTTGATGCCGATCCTTTGGCTTATCATATTTTGTTAGGTAGACCATGGATACATGAGATGCAAGCAGTCCCGTCTACCTATCATCAGTGTGTAAAATTCCCTTACAATGGAATAGAAGTCTGCATACCTGGAGATAGCACATTGTCAGTCAACACAATTTCAGCAGGGTCTCACATTCCTTTGAATAGGGAGGCTAACACTTTTGATACTGCATTTGAACAATGCAAGAATAAATTCAAGACCATAGATCTTGGTATGGGCGATTAGAAATTGGATTCATTCAAAAAATTGCCAATTTCCCCTAGGTCTTATGGAAAACCTTCTCAAGAAATGAAGCCCTCGTCTTCGGCCATGACATTGTTCGATAAGTTTATGGAATCCTCAGTTCTGATTCAAGAAGAAAAAGAAGAGGTTTCCATTAGGGACTGGATTTACCGAGAAGAGAAATACCTACATAATGAGAATTTTGCACCTTCCCCTAGAACTTATGGGAGAGGGTATACATTGGTCAAGAATATGGGTTATCCAGGACAGGGTCCCCTTAGTCATAGGCTGGATGCTAGGGCTGAACCTCTTAACCATGCCCTTTTTGGATGAAGGAATAAGTCAATAGTTGGCTTAGGTTTTGAAAATAAGAAACAAAAAAGTGTTCTTGTCTCAGCTGCGACGGACAGTGACGATGACTCAGACTACACACCTAATCTCTCTAATCAATAAGACATGTCTGATGATTGGGTGCCTTCAACAAATCTCCTTTGGGGAGATTCATAAGATTTGACAACTGACAGTATGAATTCTAGATTGACAATGGAAAGTGTTGCTATCCTAGCTGCGATAGATAGTAACAATACTAGTATTAGAGAAGGGGAAACTCCTCCCAATCTTGAGGCTTCTACATCACAAGGCCCAAATAATGATTCAGAAATAGACTCACATGAGTTCGAATGGGACTCACTTTCAGATGCAACAGTTGATTTGGACATGGATGTTGTCCATACCTATATACTCAACTTGATATGACCAACGAGCCTAGTGTAGGACTGGAGGATTGGACTCCTTGAATTGCCTTAGTGGACAACGCTTTGTTTGATAGGACAAATCTTGACTCGGGTATCTTAGGAGGGGACTGGATGAATCCCGATCGCATGGTCACCAGAGATAACACCTTCCATATAAACATGTTGAACCTGTCATTGACCTACCCCTTGTTCACTATGACCTAATCGACTGGTCTCAGCGCCACCAAGAGCCTAGACTCCTCACCTTTCAGAATGATTACGAAATTGCCTGCTATCTGAATGCTCTTGAACCCGTGGCCTCTTCCACCAATGAATCGACAACAAGCATGATGGAGCCTGATATTAAGTACCTCAGTCTAAAAATAAAAGAAAAAGAAAAAAAGAAAAATAGGTCTGATGGCGAAAACCACCTTGTGGCGGTATCAGAACCAAAAATAGTAAAAATAAATGATGTATCCGAGGGTGAAAACCTCTTTGAGGCGCCTAAGGATGGGGTACTTAATAACTTGCCAAGTTACTTCCAAGACATGTCATCAGTTCTTATTGAGCCTACACAACCAGTGAATTTGAATACAGAAGAGGCTCCCAAATAGTGCACCTAGCTCAGTCTCTATCAGTTGGAGAAAAAGAGGCATATACAAAATTTTTGCAAAAGAAGAAAATCAACTTTGCTTGGACATATTATGATATGCCAAGGCTTGACACTAATTTTATTATGCATCATCTATCTATAGCTCCAAGAATAAAACCGGTTAAACAAAAGTTGAGGAAAATGCATCCTCACATAGCTCTTCTTGTTAAAGCTGAATTAGAAAAGCTCTTACATGCAGGATTCATTCGAGCTATCGACTATGCTGAGTGGATCTCCAATATTGTTCCAGTTTCAAAACATGATGGGTCCATTCGCATTTGCATAGACTTCAGAAACGTCAACAAAGCATGCCCAAAGGATGACTTTCCACTCTCTAACATAGACATGATAGTGGATATGACCGTGGGCTATGAGATATACTCTTTAATGGATGGTTTTTCCGGATATAACCAAATAAAAATAGCTCCCGAAGATCAAGAGAAAATAGCTTTCATATGTGCATGGGGAACCTATTGTTGGAACATCATGCCATTTGGCCTAAAGAATGCAGGAGCAACATACCAGCGAGCTATGACCACAATTTTTCATGATATGATGCATAAGAACATGGAAGATTATGTGGATGATACTTTGGCTAAATCTAGGAAACGGGATACACACCTCGACGATTTGGAAGTGATTCTAGATCGCATGGAACAATTTCAGCTTAGATTGAATCCAAAAAAGTGTGCATTTGGAGTTGCCTCAGGTAAACTCCTAGGATTCATAATTTCAGCAAAAGGAATAGAGGTTGATCCCGAAAAGGTCCAAGCTATATTAGATATGCCACCTCTAAGAAATATCAGTCAAATGAGAAGTCTTCAGGGACGTCTTCAGTCGATCAGGAGGTTTATTTCTCAGCTTGCAGATAGAGCACAACCTTTTAATAAGACCTTGCATAAGGGTGCTTCTTCCGTGTGGAATGAGGAATGCCAAAAGAGCCTAGATCAAATTAAACAATACTTGGCTAATCCTCCAATTTTGATGCCCCCTATTCCTGGGAAACCATTGATTTTATACATTTTAACAACAAAGTCTTCCTTAGGGGCATTGTTGGCTCAATTAGATGATACTGGGAAAGAAAGGGCTATTTACTACATTAGTCATACCCTAGTATCTTATGAGATCAATTATAATAGCATTGAAAAGTCTTGTCTGGCTGTAGTGTTTGCTTCCCAAAAGTTGCGACACTATATGCTCGCTCATACTATAAATTTGGTTGCAAAAATTGATCATCTTAAGTACTTGCTTAGTAAGGCTGCTCTCACGGGTAGACTTGCTAAGTGGATGATGGTTTTGACTGAATTTGATATAGAGTACGTTGAGAGAAAGGCCATAAAGGGGCAAGCTATTGCTGATCAATTAGCTGATTTCCCAATTAAGGATAGTATGCCTATTCAGGTAGAGTTCCTAGATGAACACATATTGTATATGACTACCCACACTTGGAAGATGTTCTTTGATGGTTCCCACATGCAAAATGGATCAAGTGCTGGAGTATTATTTGTCTCTCCACATGGGTACAACATTCCAAAGTCTTACAAACTTTTATTCCCATGTACAAATAATATTGCCGAATATGAAGCTTTGACCAATGGATTGAAAATGGCTATAGAATGGAACATAACAGAATTACATGTCTTTGGGGATTCACAGCTAATTATCAACCAAGTCAATGAGGAGTATCAAACTAAGGATGATAAATTGGTACCTTACAAAAAGATGGTTGAATCATTGAGACGTTACTTTACATTTGTGACATTTCAACAGATCCCCAGGACAGAGAACAAAGTTGCAGATGCTATGGCTACATTAGCTTCACTCCTACAGTTGGAACAACATGAATCCAGATTTGAATTCCTGGTGGAAGAGCTACACCATCCCATATTTGACTCATCTAAAAGCCATGTCATTTGTACCCTTGTCACACATGAATCTTCCCGATATGGTGCTATCTATTCATATCTCCGTGATGGCATCATCCCCGACACATTCAACCATTCTGAACGCTAAAACCTTGTCCACAATGCCTCCCGCCACACCCTTATCTCTGGTGATTTATATAGGAGGGGTTTAGATGGGACACTCCTTAGGTGCTTGGAAAAGGAGGAATCTGACCAAGCGTTAGCTGACATCCACGAGGGCATTTGTGGTGGACATTCCAACGGTCTTGCCATGGCCCGAAGGTTGCTTAGGGCGGGGTATTATTAGCCCACGATGCAGATAGACGTAGTAACCTTTGCTAAGTCTTGTGAAAAATGTCAAAAACATGAAAACCTAATTCATGCTCCAGGTAGGGAGCTGATTCCTTCCATTTCTCATTGGCCATTTCAGTGCTGGGCCTTTGATCTAGTTGGGCAGATTCACCCCAACTCATCAGGTGGACATAAGTTCATTATTACTGCTACTGACTACTTCACAAAATGGGTGGAAGTCATGCCACTTTCTGTGGCTTCAGGGAAGACTATCTCTTTGTTCATCTTGAATCATATTATTTGCCGATTTGGAGTACCTTCTGAGATTATCACTGATAATGGAGGTCAATTCAAGAATAAGGACCTAAAGCATTTATGCAAAAAGTTTAAAATCAAGCAACATTGGTCCTCCATTTACTTTCCACAGGGAAATGGATAGGCAGAGGCTTCCAATAAAACCATCCTTAAGATTCTTCATAGGACAGTGCACAAGAATGGTAGGGATTGGCACTTGCAAATCAATCTAGCACTATGGGCTTAGAGAACTAGCATTAGTACACCCACATGAGCTACTCCTTTTGCTCTTACCTATGGCGTTGAAGCGGTGTTGCCCTTAGAAGTAGAGATACCTTCACTTAGAGTCTCACTCAAAGGATTGATAACAGATGAGGATTACCGCGCCATGAGGTTACAGGAACTTGAACTTCTAGATGAGAAGTGTGGTGCAGCAGCACTAGTTTGCCTAACTCCTCTAGTTAGTTTACTTTTGGCTTGTAGTGGTTCTAGCAAAACCACACATGTTGAGTTATGTTGTTTAGTGGCAAATCCATGTGGATTAAGGCCTTAGGTGTCAATAAGCCATTTTTGGTAACCAAGTGGTCACCTAGGTACACTAGGGTCACTTGGAGAGTTTTTAGGATTAAGTTGCATTTATGAGTTCTAGGTGGTTAAAGTAGTTGGAAAAGTTATTTGTGAGTTTAATAAGCATTTTTCCTTCATGTCTAGATCAAAGGAATGCATTCATGATTTCAGTTTGAAGGTTGAGCAACTTATGCAAGGAAAGTTGCAAAGTTGAAAATTTTGTGCAACTTTTGCTATTTTCTTGCAACCGTTCTTGCATTGGTCTCCCACGAGCCTTAATGGATTTTTAACATCTCCAAATTGATAGGGGAGGGGGATATGAATGTATTGAGTCGAAGTACTTTGCCATTGTACGGATGAGAAGTGAGAAATTTAGACTGTGACTGCATTTTAAGGGATTTTTGGCTTGTTTTTTTTTTTCTTAGCACGTGCAGCCTTGGTGAAATATTACATCTGTAATGGATGTTTGATGTTCTAATAGATATAAGAAGACTTTTTCATGTTTTAAGTTTCAGGTTTTGGCGTCATTTACATAGGTTTTAAAAATCTTTTTGTAAATAGCCTGTTTGCTGTCCCGGGCCAGGCAGATTGGAGAAACTTGGTTCTTGTGCAAAATCCCACCATGGGATTTGTAAAGTAGCTTTAGAATCCATTAGGGGACTCATTAACCTTTCAAAAAAATGTATTTTAATGCCCGTACTATACCTCCTACTATTTTTAGTTGCAGGCCCTAGCTGCAAATTGTCTATGTCAACATGGTGACAGTCACCTTGTAAGCCTTAAAAGTTTGTGTATTTGATCACATGGGCGAAAGAAGTGTTAAGGAAATTTGAAGAATGATGTCTAGTGGTCTTTCCTGAGCTTTCACTTTGGGTCTCCAAGTCCATTAGCACGTGAAAAAGCTCATTTGGCTGCTGACTGTCATTAAGCTCCTAAAACCTTGGGAAAACCCTACCTTTCAGCATAGTACTGTACGAACCTCATCATGGACTAAGACCACCAAAATCCTTTAGAGTTTCCAAAAGGGTGTCAAGGTCTAAAGTTTGTTTTGGCCTTTCTTAAGCAATTTTTCAAGTATTTTCAGATTTTTACTATTGAGAGGGCTAATTGGGGCTCATAGGCTAATTGTACATTTGACAAGTTTGAAGGAAATCGGTAGTAAAACCAATGCAACCTTGTTGTAATGGATTCTAAATGAACTCATTTGAACCCAAGAATAGTAATCCAAGTTTCCATGGAGGTAGGGGGTGTAGGGGTGTTGTTTTGTCTAGTACCTAAGTATGCTTGCCCATTCATGCTAGTGGGGTTAAGTGGACAATCCAAGAGCTTTGAATTTCTTGGGCCTAAACATGTCTTGAGTTATGTGAGGGCTAAACTAATGTGGTCAATACCTCAGTAGGTGGAGTAGTGTGAGTTTGTGTGAGTGAGTTTTAGTGAGATTTTGGGTGAGTGATTAGGAGATTGTAGTGTACCCTGTTCTTTCACTACATCATAGTGGTATCAGAGCCAAGGCTCTTGTTTTGATACTAAAGGTGACTTTATTTTCAGGTGGAAATTGCAGAGATGGTGACTACTGCAGACCTAGCTAAGAAGTTGGAAGACCAAGAAGAGGAAAATAGAATCCTCAGAGAAAGACTGGCTCAACTTGAAGAGAGACTTGATAGAGTAGATGAGAAAGCTGACCAAGTGAAGGATAAGGTGGATAATCCTGAGAGAGTACCTGATTCTGATGATGAAGTACCTGTTGCTGACCCTATACTTGAGCAAGAACCATTCTTAAAAGCTCTCAAAGCTTTGAGTGGAAAAGCTCTTGAAGGTGTACCCATTTTCAGTGGGAAAATGGAACCCGAGGTAGTCATGGATTGGATTGAAGGGTTGGAGAATCACTTTGAATGTGAAGGAGTGACAGAAGCTCAAAAAGTGAAGGTGGCCATGTCAAGGTTAAGGGGGTCTTCTCTTACATGGTGGAAGTTCATCCAGGATGAAAGGGACAAGGAAGGAAAACACCCTATTGCTACATGGAAGGCCATGGTGACCAAGATTAAAGAGGCCTACATACCAGGGGATTATGAAATCCAAATCCACAAGAGGAGACAAAGTTTAAGGCAGAAGGACATGGATGTCAATGCCTATACTGAAGAATTCCACAAGTTATGCTTGAGATCCAAGGTTGTGGAAGATGAGAAGGTGAAGGTAGCAAGGTACCTTAATGGATTCAAATGGAGTATCCAGGAAGAAATGAGTTTGCTGACTCCAGACACAGTGCAAAAGTGTCATCAACTGGCTGTTAAGATAGAGGAGAGGTTGAAAAGAAAACAAGAAACTTCTTCTAGTAGAGGTAAGGGTAAAGCAAAGACCCAAAGAGGTAGTTTTGGAGGAGGTAGCTCTGAAACTAAGGGACACCAAGAAGCCAAGCTTGGTGAGCAGCAAGAAGCCTATAGGGGATCCTCAAGTAGAGGAAGGAGAAGCAATAATACAGGAACGAGCCAAAGCCAAGGAAGAGGCAACTCTTTTGCAAACATGAGATGCTATCAATGCAACCAGTTGGGTCACCCTGCCTATAGGTGTCCCGAGAAGATTAGTACATTCCAAGGAGGGGATAAGAGAGTTCATTATGCTCAAGGTGAACCTACTTGTGAAGACAAAGGTGCTGAGATATCCTTAGAGTCTGAGAGAGGTGAAAACCTCATGTTAAAGAGGGTTTTGATCAAAGAACCTGTGAAGGAGAAGAGTAATCAAAGAAGGTCACTCTTTAGAGTGAAATGCAAGATTTTGGACAAAGTTTGCAAAGTTATCATAGACTCAGGGTCTACTGATAACATTATATCAGAGGAGGCTGTAAATAAGCTCAAAATACCAAGAATTCCACATACAAATCCCTATAAGGTCACATGGTTGAATAGGGATCAACATGTCATTGTGAATGAGCAAGCTTGGGTGGAGTTTGAGATTGGTAAATACAAAGATAAAGTACTTTGTGACATCCTTCCAATGGATGCTTGTCACCTACTCCTTGGTAGGCCATGGCAATATGATAGGCATGCTATACATGATGGTATGAAGAACTCTTATGCCTTCAAGAAAGACTCTACAAATTTCAAGATATACTCCTTGGTTGGTGATGAAGAAGTTAAGCCTAACTCTTCAAGTGTGTTGATGCTAAAAGAAAGAGACTTCTTAGTAGCTCTAGAGGAGGAAGAAGGCCTTGGATATGCTGTGATATTAAAGCTAAAAGAGGACAGCAAAGAAGCAGCAGCAAAAGAAGTGGAGGTTCCTCAAGAGGTACAAGGTATGCTTGATAAATACAAGGGTATAGTTAGTAATGGCCAACCCTCTTCCCTACCTCCACAAAGAGCCATAAGCCACCAAATAGATTTCATTCCAGGGGCTACCCTACCCAACAAGGCTGCTTATAAAATGACCCCTTCCCAAAATGAAGAAATAGCTAGGCAAGTTCAAGAACTTCTTGATCAAGGTCTCATTAGAAAGAGTATAAGCCCTTGTGCTGTCCCTACTGTTTTAGCACCCAAAAAGGGAGGGAAATGGAGACTATGTATGGATGCTAGGGCCATCAATAGGATCACTATAAGATATAGGTTCCCAATCCCTAGAAATGAAGATCTTATGGATTGCCTAGGTGGAGCAATGTACTTTTCCAAGATAGACCTTAAGAGTGGTTATCACCAAATTAGGATAAGAGAAGGGGATGAGTGGAAAATAGCTTTTAAGACCATAGAGGGTTTGTATGAATGGCTTGTCATGCCATTTGGTTTTTCCAATGCACCTTCAACCTTCATGAGACTTATGAATGAAGTCCTGAAGAATTTCATAGGCAAATTTGTGGTAGTCTATCTAGATGACATCCTCATCTATAGCAAGACCAAAGAGGATCATTTGAAGCATCTTGAGTTGGTGTTGCAGCAGCTACACAAGGAGGAGTTGATGATAAACTTGGAAAAATGTGAGTTTATGAAAAAAAGGTTAGTGTATCTTGGTTTTGTTCTTTCACAAGGCAACCTAGAGATGGACATGAGCAAAGTTGAAGCCATAATTAATTGGCCTACTCCTAAATCTGCAACTGAGGTAAGAAGTTTCCATGGATTAGCACAGTACTATAGGAAGTTCATTAAGTCTTTTAGTGCTATATGTGCTCCTATGCTTGATACTATTAAAGGTGGTGTCAAAACTAAGTTTCAGTGGACTAGTCAAGCAGAAGAAAGCTTCAAGCTTTTGAAGGACAAGGTTTTTACCTTTCCAATTTTGGTTCTACCAAGTTTTGAGAAGTTGTTCATGGTGGAGTGTGATGCAAGTAATGTTGCTGTTGGAGCTGTTCTAAGCCAAGAGGGAAAACCAGTTGCTTTTCATTCAGAGAAGCTCAATGATGCAAAAAGAAGGTATTCATCCTATGACTTCGAAATGTATTCCTTAGTTCAAGCACTAAAGAAATGGAGGCATTATTTGTTGCCAAGAGAATTTGTTGTCTATAGTGATAATCAAGCTTTGAGTTTTTTGAATTCACAAGATAAGCTTAGTCATAGACACATGAAATGGGTAGAGTATCTACAAGCTTACACTTTCAATGTGAAGCATAAGAAAGGTTTGCAAAACAAAGTGGCTGATGCACTTTCAAGAAGAACACTCACAGTTGAAGAGATACAACTCCAAAGCATGGGGATTCAACATTTCAAAGACCTCTATAGTGATGATGCAGATTTTGGTGAGATATACAAGGTATGTCTTGAGCATGAAAATCATTTCAATAGCAAGTTTGCAGAATTTACTATCCAATCTGATTTGTTGTTCAAGGGAGGTCAATTATGTGTGCCTAGAGGTTCTATTAGAGAGAATCTAATACAAGAGAAACATAATGGGGCACTTAGTGGTCATTTTGGGGTAGATAAGACACTAGAACTTGTTCAAAGATTCTATTATTGGCCAAAAATGCATGTTGAGATCAAAAGGTATGTTACTAACTGTGGTGTTTGTCAAAGAGCAAAGGGTACATCCACTAATGTTGGACTTTATCAGCCTTTACCCATCCCTACTAAACCATGAGATTTCATAAGTATGGATTTTGTAGTTGGATTGCCCAAGACAAACAAGGTATGGATAGTGTATTTGTGATTGTTGACAGGTTTAGTAAGATGGCTCACTTTATTCCATGTAAGACCACTCATGATGCTAACCAAGTAGCTCAACTATTCTTTAAGGAGGTGGTAAGGATTCATGGTTTACCTTCTAGCATTGTCTCTGATAGAGATGCTAAGTTTATGAGTCATTTTTGGAAAACTCTTCGGCACAAGTTGGGTACTAACCTCTCTTTTGGATCAGCATACCATCCTCAAACGGATGGACAAACTGAAGTTGTTAATAGAAGCTTGGGAAACCTACTTAGGTGTCTCACTAAAGAGTATGGTCAGACTTGGGATCAGCTTATCAGCCAAGCAGAGTATGCATACAATGATACTATCAGCAGAACAACAGGTAAAACTCCTTTTGAAGTCGTTTATGGTTTGCATCCAAGAGGTGTATTTGAATTGAGAGAGATGAAACAAGGTGTAAAAGGTAGTGCATATGCTGAGAATTTTGCTCAAGCAATGCAAGAAGTCCATGAAAGTGTGAGGAAAACTTTGCAAGATAAATGTAATGAAGCTCAAAGCAAAAGTTGATGAGAAGAAGAGGGATGTCCAATTCCAAGTTGGGGACTTAGTCATGGTTTACCTCAACAAGTCAAGACTCCAAAAAGGCATCCCACATAAGCTCCAAATGAAGAAGATAGGACCATGTGTAATCTTGGAGAAGTATGGGCAAAATGCCTATAAAGTTGATCTACCCGAGGAGAGTAGTTTGTCTCCTATTTTCAATGTTCAAGATCTCACTCCTTATAAAGGACCTGTACCTGATGAAAACCAGCATGTAGGTGAGTTGGAATAGGAAGTACAGCAGTACCAATTACCTCCAAAGCCTACCAAAGTTGCTGAGCAAGTTCTAGATTCAAGGGTGTACAAACACACAAGGAAACAAGATTATGTTGAGCACCTAATCAAGTGGAAGGATCATCCAAAAGAAGATGCAATATGGGTCAAGGAGACTGAATTCAAGAAGCTAGAAATTGATCCTAAACTGATCAATCCAAGGATGGATTGATTTCCTTTTCTTGGGGAGCATGGTGCAGGAGCACTAGTTTGCCTAACTCCTCTAGTTAGTTTACTTTTGGCTTGTAGTGGTTCTAGCGAAACCACACATGTTGAGTTATGTTGTTTAGTGGAAAATCCATGTGGATTAAGGCCTTAGGTGTCAATAAGCCATTTTTGGTAACCAAGTGGTCACCTAGGTACACTAGGGTCACTTGGAGAGTTTTTAGGATTAAGTTGCATTTATGAGTTCTAGGTGGTTAAAGTAGTTGGAAAAGTTGTTTGTGAGTTTAATAAGCATTTTTCCTTCATGTCTAGATCAAAGGAATGCATTCATGATTTCAGTTTGAAGGTTGAGCAACTTATGCAAGGAAAGTTGCAAAGTTGAAAATTTTGTGCAACTTTTGCTATTTTCTTGCAACCGTTCTTGCATTGGTCTCCCACGAGCCTTAATGGCTTTTTAACATCTCCAAATTGATAGGGGAGGGGGATATGAATGTATTGAGTCGAAGTACTTTGCCATTGTACGGATGAGAAGTGAGAAATTTAGACTGTGACTGCATTTTAAGGGATTTTTGGCTTGTTTTTTTTTTTCTTAGCACGTGCAGCCTTGGTGAAATATTACATCTGTAATGGATGTTTGATGTTCTAATAGATATAAGAAGACTTTTTCATGTTTTAAGTTTCAGGTTTTGGCGTCATTTACATAGGTTTTAAAAATCTTTTTGTAAACAGCCTGTTTGCTGTCCCAGGCCAGGCAGATTGGAGAAACTTGGTTCTTGTGCAAAATCCCACCATGGGATTTGTAAAGTATCTTTAGAATCCATTAGGGGACTCATTAACCTTTCAAAAAAATGTATTTTTATGCCTGTACTATACCTCCTACTATTTTTAGTTGCAGGCCCTAGCTGCAAATTGTCTATGTCAACACGGTGACAGTCACCTTGTAAGCCTTAAAAGTTTGTGTATTTGATCACATGGGCGAAAAAAGTGTTAAGGAAATTTGAAGAATGATGTCTGGTGGTCTTTCCTGAGCTTTCACTTTGGGTCTCCAAGTCCATTAGCACGTGAAAAAGCTCATTTGGCTGCTGACTGTCATTAAGCTCCTAAAACCTTGGGAAAACCCTACCTTTCAGCATAGTACTGTACGAACCTCATCATGGACTAAGACCACCAAAATCCTTTAGAGTTTCCAAAAGGGTGTCAAGGTCTAAAGTTTGTTTTGGCCTTTCTTAAGCAATTTTTCAAGTATTTTCAGATTTTTACTATTGAGAGGGCTAATTGGGGCTCATAGGCTAATTGTACATTTGACAAGTTTGAAGGAAATTGGTAGTAAAACCAATGCAACCTTGTTGTAATGGATTCTAAATGAACTCATTTGAACCCAAGAATAGTAATCCAAGTTTCCATGGAGGTAGGGGGTGTAGGGGTGTTGTTTTGTCTAGTACCTAAGTATGCTTGCCCATTCATGCTAGTGGGGTTAAGTGGACAATCCAAGAGCTTTGAATTTATTGGGCCTAAACATGTCTTGAGTTATGTGAGGGCTAAACTAATGTGGTCAATACCTCAGTAGGTGGAGTAGTGTGAGTTTGTGTGAGTGAGTTTTAGTGAGATTTTGGGTGAGTGATTAGGAGATTGTAGTGTACCCTGTTCTTTCACTACATCAAAGTGTAAGGCTTCATTTGATCATATGAGAGTGTATCAGAAGCGTATGTCCAAAGCATTCAACAAGAAGGTTCGCCCTAGGGAATTTCAAATAGGTGATCTTGTTTTGAGAGAGAACCCTAAGAATCAACAGAATAGAGAACAAAAGGGAAAGTTTGAACCTAATTGGCTTGGACCATACATTATTACAACTGCTTTTGGTACCGGTGCATATTTACTATCAGATCCCGATGGAGAACAGCTCCCTGATCCCATCAACATTTTGCACCTAAAGAAGTTCTATCCTTGATGCCTGTTTCTGTCTGGGGGCATCCTTTGTACATACTTTATGATCCTAAAAAAATACCAAAAAAATTCATATATGATGCTGAAAAAATCCTAAAAAGCATAAAAAGTCCTGAAAAAATACAAAAAAATCAAAAAATGCAAAAAATTCAAAAAAATAGAAAAAGTGCCTTGGTGAAAACCTGGAAACAGGCACCTTGGTAGCAAAAAATACAAAAAAAGAAAAAAAGAAAAAAATAAAAACAGATTCCAAGTGGTGAAAACCTGGAAACATGTGCTACTTGAGGCCTTTGCACCCTTGTCTTTTAGCATGTGTCCTCGACATTTAGCCTTTCTCCATCATGTCTTGACCTTATTTGACTTGGTCTGGAATTGGTCTTTGTCTTTTTCTAGGGGGCATAATTGTTCGCATTGGTCTTTTAGGTGCATGTGTCTCTTGGGGCATTTCACAAAAGGTGTTTTTCAACACCACTCCAAGCAGTGTTTTTCAACACTACCCTTGCGTCGAGTGTTTCTTAACACTTATCAGATGTCTTACCCAATAGTCTAAGTTTGATGCGATATTTCTCATTTTCAGATGCAATGATCAGAGTCTGACTCTATGACCAACACACGCACTTAAACAATTAACTTGTTGAGATATGTTGAGTTTATTTTTCTTTGTGTGCTGTCTATGAGGATTTCTTTAATGAGTGGTCTCTCCCTGAGAAGTTTTTGATGATGCATAGCTAGAAGACTGAGGGTATGAGAACATGTTTTCTTTCTTTATCTGCTTATGGGTATAATTTGTTGATCCTAACTGTCATGAGCATTTATGCTGGTCCTACTTGACACTATGGATTGACAAGGTATTATCCTTGACTGTTTTGCGAGTGCATGCTTCTAGTTATCCTAACTTTCATGTGTCTTGATACAAGCATAATCTCGCCATATCAAACTTAGGTGATCTCATTGCATTAGTCATCTAGACCTACATGTCTTTGATGCCTAGGTGGGATTTCCACATTTCTATCTGATAAAGATCATATTCATATCCACATAGTTATGCTAGAGTGCATTGTATGATTTTACGATGCTACCAATAACGCTCGATGATGATAATTAGATGTCTATTAGCGTTGTGACCTTGCAAGTCAACCACTTTCATAGTAGTTTGCATTTTTAGGTTCATGTTAGTCTAGTGTTGCATTTTGCATATGGAGAGAGCACTCCTTTTCATCATTTACGAACTAGTTGGTCAACTGTGCTCATTTTCTGATTCTTCTTGATCATATCTTTCATTTCTAGTCTTTCATATCACATAATTTTCTATCCATTCTCGGACTCTAAACTGAAATTCGAGTTGCGTTTCCAAATTTTCTCATTCTTCTACACAATTGATTGACCTTTTGAGGTATAATTCTTCGATCTTTGGTGAAATTTCTTCCTTCCATGTCTCTCATATTTTCTAGTCTTTCATTCACTCTATTTCTACTCTTCTATTTCTATTCTTCTACTTCCTCACTGGGGCATGTTTCACTGCCTAATGGTTATCCTATTATCATTTATATTCGATTGTGATTTCATTCTGATTTGATCAAATCTTTATCAGTTTGTTGTTCCTCTCTACCTGATTTCACTTTCGATTCTGAGGGGGCAATACCTATGGCATTCTCATCCTTAATTTTCTTGATTCTCTTGATTCAGACATCTTTTGTGAGCTTTTGCTCAAATTTGAGATTCTTATCTCTTACTTTGAATGTGATCCCGAATCAACCTCATGTTCAAAGGCCTTTGTTTATGTATTGTCCAGATATGATCCTGAATCGACCTCATATCTGAGTTTTTTTGTGATCCCAGATCGATCTCACATTGCAACTTCATTCTTTGACCACATGTGATCCCAAATCGATCTCACATTAGTGAAAGAGGGGCAAATGTATGCACCCTAAAATGGTCGCTAGACTTTGGGCCCCATTTATTTGATTTATTTATCCTGAATCAGTTTTATCAATAATCAATATTCTCAACATTATCAATTTCCTTGATCAAATCCTAATTTTATCATTTATTCGATTCTTTGCCTTGGGCTAACCATTTTATCCTAAGCCTTTATTTAAAAGGAATTTCCTCCCCTTTTATTAAATAAAAAGCCCCCACTTTCCTCTTATCCTAAGTTGCACAAATAAAGTATTATTCCTATTTTATAAAAAGGAGAAAAACACTTTTTGTCTCATATGAACATAAAGTCAATTCCTATTTTCCTATTGGAGGATACTTGTGCACATGGCTTGCTCCTCTTTCAAGCTCCACCACTGATTAAGACTTTTTGCCTCTTAATCTCAATGGTCCATTTCACCTCATTTCTTATAAAAGGAGAGCTCTCTCCCTCATTCTAGGACACTTGTTTTCATGCTAACTCTATGCTGCAGGAATTCTTTGGAGCTTTTTGGAGATCATTGTTGCATTGCATTTTAGAGTTCTTCATTTGCTTCATAATTTAGTTTCCATTCTTGCATAGTAGTTCAGATTTATGCTTTCATAGCTTAGATTTCACTTTGAAGCTTTAGAATAACTCATCTAGCTTAATAGGAAGGGTTGTAACACATTGCTATTTCCATTTCATAGCTTAGTTTGTACTTCCATTTTCATAGCATAGCTTGCACATTTGCATTCTCATTCTTAGCTTGCATTGCATTGCATTTCCATTTGATTCTTTGGAGATACTGGCACTCTTGCCTTTGTCTTCATTCGAATCTCTCATTGTATGGTTGACTAGCAAGGTCACAAGCTCAATGGCTCTAGCTGAGAGCAAATCTGTAATCTTGCAACTCCATGCATAAAGAGTTATGGATCAATTTGTGAGGGCTCATTCTTGAGTTTCCTTGCATGTAAGGATTCATAGAAGTGCACAACTTTTGTGTGTACAACAATGTTATCAAAGCCATGTATAGGAACACTGTCAGGTTGAATAGTTGAAAGATCAGTGTTAATCGCTTTGAGCATGTCCATGCTACAAATATTAAGCCCAGATCCATTATCAATCAAGGTCCTACAAATAATACTTTTATTGATAGAAACAACAACCATAAGAGCATCATACTAATTTTGAACTTCTTTATATGGTAAATCCTTTTGAGTAAAAACAATGTCAGGAGGACCCGAGGTAGCATGGATACATTGTAAGAAGTTATTGATGTTCTCTTGATCAGGATGTGGAGTAGGAAGAGTTGCTAGAGCTTTTTGCAAGGCTTCATAATAGGTAGGTGAAGTTTGAAGAAGTTCCCATAAAGAAATCTTGGCAGGAGTATTTTGCAATTGAGTTATCAAATCATACTCCTTGCTAGGAAGACAGGGTGGAGGAGGAAGAATAGGTTGAGAAGGTGACAAAGAAGTAGAAACCATCAGATTAGGTTGAAGGTTATTCCTTGTATGATATGTGTGAGCTATCGAATCTTGATCATTAAAAGACTCCATAGGTTTACCTTTGATAGTAATGCGAGGACAACCTTTGACAGTCAACAAGGGTTTAGGATAAACCATATTAGTTGTCTCAACACTAAAAATAGATTCACAAGAAGGAAGAAAAGAGGACATCCTAGGAGGAGATGAGGTAAGATCTTGATTCTCCATAGGATCATCACTAAAAGGGAGAGCATTAAGGGAATTCATATCATTCTCCACTAATGCCTCATCACTAGAAGGAATCTCAAATGGAGGTAAAGAATCTATAATAGCATCTTCTTTCACTAAAATGTCTACATGAAGGGAGTGCGTTTTAGGAAAAGAGTTTTCATCATGTAATAAATCACCCTCTTATATCAAGGCTTCTTCCTGAAGAGGGGATAAATCAATGTCTTCATCGAAGGGTTCATTCACTATGGTTTCATGAGGAAGAGAAAAATCAACATCCTCATCCAAAGGTTCAATAAAGCACTTAAACCATGCTTGAGATAACTTGTGCAACATGATAACGAATAAAACAATGCATATAAAATAGATCTAGATATATCTAAATGCATTCAAATGAAATATTTTTGTATTTTTGAAGAGATTTTACAATTTTTTTGTATTTTTGAAATATAAATGCAAGAGCATAAAGGAAATATACTTTTATAAGCATGTAAGATCTAACATAAAATGCAAATCTAACACCAAAAAGAAAGAGTTGTCGTAAACGGGTTCACCAAAATGTAATGGATAAAATATGGATGGGGTCCTAGAACAATGATTTGCACATAAAAGAGACCCCAAAGCCAATATTTTACACTTACATGAAATTGCATTGATATAGAAAGTAAATGTAGATTACTAATATTGAAATTAAGAAATAAAGGTACTTACCTCTAAAAAATAATTGGCTGAAAACCCTGTCAAACGATCTCAAAAACTATTAGTTTTTGTGTAGTTGAACCGAAACTGCGAGATCTACAAAACCCATAAATCTTTTTCCAAGATTCGATTGGGTCAAAATCGAGGTTGTACCTGACTAGGCCAGGACCAAGGTTGTACCTGACTAGGTCAGGTTCGAGGTTGGGTTTGACCCTCATAAAAGGTCAAGTACTACATTCTTTATTTGAAGTTTGATTTTGATTATGTTCGCAAATCCCGAAAGTTCGACGAAAAAGGTATCCAAATCTATTCTCAGATCTGAAATTCCGCACCTGTACCTGCAAGAAAAATAGTTTTGTTTGTTTGTTTGGGGGGTTTGCCTCGGTCAAACCCCGGTTTGGAATCAACCTTAATATTGAAATTGAAATGGAGAATGCTAGCAAGTAGTAGAAGTAGATCTAACAATGAAGCTATGCAATTCAATAGATAATGCAATTGTATTTGAAATGTAATCAAGTATGTTAATATGAAAGCTTGAACATAAGATCAACAAATGTAAATCAAACCTCTATGGTTGTATGCTTGGAATCCACCTTGAGGGAAGAATGAAATGGATCTTGAAGATGAACAAAAGGATCTTGAAGGAAGATCACACCATCATGATGGCTAGATCTAGGGTTTGAATGATGAATCTTGAATGCTTGAATCCTTGATCTTCAATGGAGAACTTAGATGGAGAAGAGGACTTGAATGCTTGAATGGATTCTTTCTTGAATGGAATGCTTGCTTCTCACCTTGAGAAAATCTTGAGATCTTGATCATGAAATTGCTTGAAGATGAGATGTGAAAATGAGAGAGGAAGGCCTCCTTTTATAGTGATCTAGGGCACAATCCTCTAGAGGGGTCACCTTGGGGAATTAAATTCCAATTAGGCCTCAACCCTATAGGAATGGACCTAAATTAAATATAATTTAAGATTTTACCATTTCGGAGACCAAAACAGCGGACCCGGAAGCGGGAAAGCAATTATTTTCGAAACCTGACAACCGAAGATCCTGAGACTTTGAAATTTGAACCCAAGGTCAAGGATGAGCTCAAACCTGACTAGGTTAGGGTCGAGGTCGACCTTGACCCCTTTAGGTCGATTTTGACCTTAAGGGCACAGATTTTAGGGTTTTAGTTAGAGTGAGAAACAGGAGGTCCCGGGGGTGCTCAGAGACCTAGAAATGATGCCAGAACAGGGTAGAGTGCCAAGGAGAGGCACAAAATCCTATGATGAACATGATGAAGTCCAGGAGGACCTATTTGTAAGTCCTACGTAGAAAATAGAGCCACAAAAGAGGGAAATTTAGGAGAATCCTTAAGATCCTAACCCTAATTTCACCTAAAATGAAGCAGAAAAGAAGTGGAAAGAGGGGAGAAAGCCAGATCAAAGCAAAGATAAATTCAAGGCGTTCGAGATGACCCCAAACCACTTACTCAGAGGGCTAAATGCTCTTAACATGGAAGTGCTTCCATTTTAAGATGATAGACCTATTATTGTCCTATGCAACCATCTTTGAACATTGTTTATTACTTTTTTTACTATATCCTAAGAGTCTCCTGACCACCCTCCATTTCCTATACGAAAATCCTTAGATACAAACAAGAAACTAAACGTAAAGATTCCCAATACATACGAATTTCAATAAATGTTTTTTGTGGCATTTCCACTCTTAATGAATACCATGTAACACCCCATCAAGGGAATCCAAGAGAAAAGAAATCTAAACTAGCCTTTAAGTTGATGCAATAATTTTTTAAACATAAAGGGATACATACACATGCAAATAAAGATTACATTAGTTGAACAATAAATGTGGAAGAAACTTTTAATCTAACATTTCAGTAGCATTGTTAATGCAATTTTATTGTCTACTTTCTCTAGGGTTTCTATGACGTCACTAATCGAATAACAATGACAACACTAATTAGCTAACAAAGGACATAAATGTGTGAATTAAGTTATGTTTATTTTAGACCCCAAATCCAAATATTCCTAGTATTTTTTAATATGCCACAATGAAGAGTACATCTATTATAAAGTAACAACATATACATTGAGATATCTAATACAATGACATTAATTAAATGATCTTAACTACTATTACATCAATATCATTCATATGTCTACATCTTCTGTATGCTTCATAAATCACAGTACGAATCATAATTACAAGTTATAAATATACATTTACATTTCTACTCACAGGAGTATCCAACACATCAAATAATAATACATCTCATGGTACAAATATACAACAATGTCTCCAAGCAACAAATATGGTAACATCAACAATGAACCCCCCAAAGCATATACATGAACATCAGACCTTGATGGTCGAAGAATCACTACCACACAATCACGTGGAACCTGGAGGCCCTCCCCACAGTGCTGAGGAGATAGACACTAGGCCCCATACACACATCAAGAACATGTGGGTACAAGGATGACAAATAACTCAAAACATGGGATAACATAAGGGTTAGTGAAACAATAGAAGAGATGAAACTAACAGATACTAGAGGCAACCACAATATCTATGGAGAAAACCTAAGACACATACCAAGAAGTGCCATCACATAGTTCTTCCCCTTGGGTTACCCTAGACGGACACTGGACCCTGACCCCCAAGTCTCTTGGGTTACCCTAGATGGTCTCTAGACCCCGACCCCCAAGAAATAACTTATGTGGAACCAAATAATCCTTTCACATAAACAAGGACATATGATCATGCTAGCTCAATACATCCCATGGAAAGACATACATCATCTCCCACTGCCATCCTTAGCTTGTGCTAGCACTTAAGGCATGGGTGAGGCACTAATCATTATCTCTTTTTAATGTTTTTCCAAATTAAGTAGGTTATCACTTAATTATACAACCCACAATAGGTCACCCTAGATGACCACTTTAGGACCCCGACCCTTATTGCAAGCCAATTTCAAACTATGCTCCTAGCTAACCTCCCCTAATGCTCCAAAATAGAAACCAAAAGAGAAAGCAGACTCAATAACCATAAAAGATCTCTTGTAAATTCATCAAATCATGAAACCACAAAAGGAGTTCTTGGAGCATGATAACTGAATCTCAAATCAACATCGAAATCCCAATTGTACAACCTCTATATGGACATTAAAAGGGTCTTTGAACACACCACATGACACAAATCATAAAGGAACACTTCTTGGTTCTCTGGCATAGTCTAATCCCAAATTCACATACTTGTCATACTAAAATTTCAATGATATCATCGGGATACAACTCATCAAAGGAATATGTTAATCCTAACCAGTTACTAAGAGGGGGGGTGAATCTATAAATTCAATTTGCTTGTATTCTTTTCTCTATTTATTAATCTTGTTAATACTGAAAAATAAAAAAATGCTTCAACAATCATAAACAAAAATCACATGCACAGGTTAACACAAGATTTATACGTCGAAACCCTCAGTTAGAAGGAAAAAACCATGGTGGGACATAACCCATGAAACTCCACTACTGCAATAATAAAGTTGCTTGCTTATAGGCTTACACAGCACTAGTTAGAATGCTACCTGGTTAAGAGATTTAAAATAGATCAGTTAAGATCTTGACCCTATGAGAAGTCACCTTGTCAGAGGACTTCAAAACATCAACAAAGATGTCACCCGATGAAGGGATTTATACAATAGAACCTGTTAGGGTTCACCCTGATTAAGGGATTTAAATGTGATTCACACAAGAAAAGAAATGATCTTCTTTTGACTCTTTATCTGTTGATTCAGATCATACATGTTCACTCCTTCCTTTGTTTGGTTGTTGAACCTTTCTCTCTCTTTCACTCTTTGTGACTATATCCCTTCTCAGAAGACTCTGCTCTTCTTCTCTACTCACTCTCCACTCTTGATTTTCAACAACACATCTTCTAATGCATGATGACCTATATTTGTAAGAAATTATTTTATTTTAATTACACCAAATGATGTCCTCAAGATGTAACTCTTCCAAAAATCTCACATGTAGAACTCTTGATCAAAAAGATTGCAAACAGATCTTTAGTTTACCTCAAAACGTTTGCAGAAGATAAAGCTAACTTCTGTTCATCAAGAAAAGCTAACTCTAGTTCATCTGAAAAATGTTTTGCAAAATTTGGATTAGATTATAAAGCACTGACCGGTAAATTTACAATTGGGAACGTAAAGCGGTGTGCAACCTATTAAGTCATCTGCTTCATGTGGTGTCTGGCTAGACCGGTTGGACAAGATCGAACCAGTATAGATGTGATCAGTTCAGGTACACTGTTTACTTAGTGAGTCTATCGGTTCACAACTATTTTCTAAACATGAGTACTAGTGTGTAGTACCGGTGTGTTTGATGTTTGATAATGATGAAAACTAAGCTTTATGCCAACAATCTTTCCTTTGGCATTAGTGACAAAACACATCAACACATAAACTCTCTGTAGAGTATCATCCTATCAACTAATACTTGATACTCCGGATACTTCCCCTATAGACTTGCTCTACTGTATCCTATTGTACCCTATTTCAACTCTCTCTTTCATCTGATTAGTTTCTCCTAGTTTCTTCCCATTTCTCTACCAATCTCCTAAAAGTAATCTTCCCCTTTTTGCCTCCAAGGGACAAAGGGTGTGAATTCCTCATAATTGGAGCTTGTTCAAGATATCTTTGTAGATCTTCCTAGCAGAAACTAGGAAAGGTTTCCATGCAGCTATGACTTGATCTAAGATATACTTCATAGCTTGTAGAGAGACAATTAGGTTCTCCATGTCCTCAATTGTCTTATAGTTAGGCTCTGATACCAATTGTTAATCCTAACCAGTTATTGAGAGGAGGGATGAATCGGTAAATTCATTTTGCTTGTATTCTTTTCTTTGTTTATTAATCCCATTAATACTGAAAAAAAGGAATGCTTGAACAATCATAAACATAAATCACATGCATAGGTCAACACAAGATTTATACGTGGAAACCCTTGATTAGAAAGAAAAAACCATGGTAGGACAGAACCCACAAAACTCTACTACTACAGTAATAAAGATGTCTAGTTAAAGGCTGACAAAGCACTGGTTAGAATGCTACCCGATTAAGGGATTTAAAAGAGATCGGTTAAGATCTTGACCCTATGAGGAGTCACCTTGTCAGAGGACTTAAAAAAATTAACAAAGATGTCACCCGCTAAAGGGATTTATACAATAGAACCTGTTAGGGTTCACCTTGATTAAGGTATTTAAATGTGCTTCACACAAGAAAAGTAATGATATTTTGACACTTGATCTGTTGATTCAGATCATACTTGTTCACTCCTTCATCTGCTTGGTTGTTGAATCTTTCTCTCTCTTTCACTCTTTGTGACTGTATCCCTTCTCAGAAGACTTTGCTCTTCTACTCCGCTCTTGATTTTCAACAACACATCTTCTAATGCATGATGACCTGTATTTATAAGAAATTATCTTATTATAATTACACCAAATGGTGCCACCAAGTTGTAACTCTTCCAAAAATATCGCATGTAGAACTCTTGATAAAAAATCTTGCAAACAGATCTTTAGTTTACCTCAAAACACTCACAGAAGATAAAACTAACTTCAGTTCATCAAAAAAAGCTAACTCCAGTTCATTTGAAAAATGCTCTGTAAAATTCAGATCGGATTATAAAGCATTGATCGGTAAATTTTCAATTGGGAACGCAAGCCGGTGTGCAACCTGTTAAGTCATTTGCTTCCTATGGTGTCTGGCTAGATCGGCTGGACAAGACCAGACCGGTATAGATGTGACTGGTTAAGGTACACTATTTACTTAGTGAGTCTACTGATTCACCACTGTTGTCTAAACATGAGTACCAATGTGTAGTACCAGTGTGTTTGATGTTTGCCAATGATGACAACTAAGCTTTATGCCAACAATCTTCCCCTTTGGCATTGCTGGTAAAACACATCAACATATAAACACTTTGTAGAGTATCATCCTATCAAATGACACTTGACACTCCCGATACTTCCCCTGTAGACTCACTCTATTGTATCCTGTCTCAACTCTCCCTGTCATCTGATTAGTTTCTCCTAGTTTATTCCCCTTTCTCTACCAATCTCTTGAAATTAATCTTCCCCTTTTTGCCTCCAAGGGACCACTAGTACAATTGGCACCTATTTTCGATGGACAAATGGTCAAATTTTCTACCAAAATTGGTTGAATAATCAACTAAAGGTTTGGTCGCTATTTTTTTATTTGATTTTCTGACATATCGTTGTTAAGGTGGAATGTTCTACGTCAATCTTGGTCAAAATTCACATTTGCTATTAGGAAGTCATTAGGTCGAACTTTCGACCAAAGTAGGTTGAAAGCTTTAGACCTTTCGACCAGCTTTGGTCGAAATCTTTAGACCGTGCGACCAAGATGTCAAACCCATGATGCTAATTTTCAACACAAAGTGGTTGATATTTAGACCAATCTGTGTGAGTGTTTTGACCAAGTTTCATCGAAATTTTGACTAATAATGGAATGTTAAAAAAAAATTGAAGATAAATATCCAGAGTAATCACCAACGACATCCTGCTCGATGATTAGTCTAGATATTTATCTTCAGGTGTTACTTTGCATTAATATATATCATTGTGTATTTTGTTATGTTACTTTACTATTTTTTGTTAACAGTAATTGGTAATTTTATTAATCGTAACGGGTTAGAACCTAGCCCGAACCAAGGATAGCTACATTCAGGAGAGCTATCTCCCCAAATATTCGGTAAACCCACATCAATCACACAAGCTTCAGAAGATACAACTTCTCGTGTTGATGTAGATGATCATCTGATCGCTCATCCACCTTGTCTCAACACCCAACAGATCTTTTCTTTTCTTTGCCCTCTGGTGTGGCTGCTACCTTTCTAGCACTCTACCCATCATCCAAACCATCCACTCCCTTCGTAACATTGGTCACTTTACATGCATTTCCAATATCCCAATTCGATGTCTCACCATGGATAGCTTAAGAAAAACTCTTTTGCTGCTTCACCTTCTTCTCCACCGTATAATCTTTCCACCAGGATGCAACCTTGGACATTCTTTTCTTGGAGCATTGGGCAACTTTATGCCCTATCTGAAAACACCTCCTACACCGAAATGGAATCCCTTCATAATCCAGAGGTTGTTCCCAGCACTCTTTACTAGTTTTAAGTAATTTTATATGATCACTAGCACATTTCGCGCATGGATGAGAAACAATATCCAAAGTTTCTAGATTCTGAGAAGAGGTATGAGTGGAGGCCAAAGAAGGGATATTTGTGAAGGTTTTATAGACGTAGGTTACTGAATCATCATCTCTGCACTGGTACTCAATTTGGAAACCCTCGTATGTATATAGCCACTCTAGCAAATCTCCACAAAAATCCCTTCTGGCCTCCACTGCATATACGTCTTCTCAGAATCTAAAAACTCTACATCATTTATTCTCATCAATGTATGATTAAAATTGTGAGAAAATGCTTAATCCCTAATTCAATCTTTGACAAATAAAATTGTGACATAACACTTAAAGAATATGGAAAGCTCACAATGTTTAGAGACACACTTGACTCCAAGTGCCATGTACAACAAAAATAATTTGTCCAATTTGGATAGTAAGTCTAATTTAATTTGTCTGTGGACTGAGACCTTAAATTATTGAGCTTCTCTTTGTTTCGAGAATAGTTTAGCATTCTTTACTTAATAGGGCCAACCACGTGAACGTGGAAGCTCATCTGGCCCCTCCTAGGAGCCTCTTATGACCCTTTATGACATTTTAATACCTCTAAGATGTATTCTTAGGGATCGTAAAGGGTCGTAAAGGGTCATAAGGGGTCCTGGGACACAACAACTGAGAAACATAAATGTAGGCATCATGGTCACACTTTTTTGGAGACAACATAATTGAGTGGTATACCCAAATGATGCAAAGCAACCACTACTCCTCTAGTTCCAAGTTGACACTGCGGGATCCAAAAACCATAGATAAGGAATAAATCTAGAGAGCGGAGGAGGGCCATAATGACCAAAATAATATAGGACAAACCTCAAGTTAAATGAGGCAACTACAAACACTTTAATAGATTTTCATTATTAAATAATGAAATTTACATATACTAGTGTTCTAAGCCCCCTCATTACATGATTTATTATTGTAAGCCCCCTCTGACTTACGCATCTAAAAAATGAAACTACAACCTATTGGGATTGAGACAAACCTTATAAAACAACAACTAAGAAGGATCACTTGCCAACATTTGCTGAATACATCTGTTGGAGGACTTTATATTTAGCAGATGTTGGCAAGTGATCCTTCTTAGTTGTTGTTGTTATATAAGGTTTGTCTCAATCCCAATAGGCCGTAGTTTCATTTACTAGATGCATAAGTCAGAGGGGGCTTACAATAATAAATCATGTAATGAGGGGGCTTAGAATACTAGTATATGAAAATTTCATTATTTAATAATGAAAATCTATTAAAATGTTTGCAGTTGCCTCATTTAACTTGAGGTTTGTCCTATATTATTTTGGTCGTTATGGCCCTCCTCTGCTCTCTAAATTTAATCCTTATCTATGGTTTTTGGATCCCGCAATGTCAACTTGGAACTAGAGGAGTAGTAGTTGCTTTGCATCGTCTGGATATACAACTCAATTATGTTGTCTCCAAAAAATTGTGACCATGATGCCTACATTTATGTTTCTCAGCTGTTGTGATATCTACATTTATGTTTCTCAGCTATCGTGTTTATGTGCATGTTTTTTATGTGTTTGGGAAGACATCTTTCTATCTTGGGCCTGGATCCTTCGGCAATTAGCTTCATAATAATGAAGTAGATGACATATGAGCAATTAGCTTCCCAAGAAAAATCCCATAAATGAACTCTGTGTACCCCAATTCATGTGCCCTCTATGCGTACCCAAATGATATATTTGAAACAACAAGGGTAAGGCTAAATTTACCCTTGTTGTTTCAAATATATCATTTAGGTACACGCAAAGGGCACATGAATTGGGGTACACACAGTTCATTTATGAGATTTTTCTTGGGAAGCTAATTGCTCAACTCTCATTTGCTTCATTTATTATCCAGCTACTTGTCGAAGGATCCAAGCTCAGGCTAGAAAGATGTCTTCCCATTCTATTTAAGCCATATTCCTTGTTCTTGTCAAACTTCCTTGGTACGGTAGGCTTGCTCTCTGCAGTACTCTTCTTCTAAGCATCTTCTTCTTCTTCCTAATTGCAGCCAGAGCTTCCTTTTCATCAGGATTCAACTCCACTTCCCCCATCTTATCATCCTCATCACCCTCAGCTTCCATCCTAAGCCCTTCTTCCCTCTCCAGGTCTTCAAGCCTCTGCAAGATATCTGGACCAATAAAGTTTGCAACATTGTGTCCATCCATGATGTTAGGAATATCATCTTCTTTCCACTCTTCATTTGCCAAAATATACCAGTTCTTCAAGCTTGTAGAGTAAACTCCAGCCCCACCATTTTCATTATCAATATCCTTCAAAGCACTCATAGAGAGTAGCGCGCCATCATCCCCCCCCCTCTTGATTCCCAAAGAACCCAACCATAATTTTCCCAGCCACAGATCTCATCTTTGCAACCAATTTTGCATCCTCCTTTGGTAGTGTCTCTAGTGGTTGCAAATCAATCTTATTACAAACTACAATAAGAGGCTTATTGGCAAACATAGGTTTTATGCTATGAAACAGAGCTTCCTGTTGTGCAATACTATAACCACAGGACCCTGAAACATCAAGGAAAAACAAAATAGTAGCCTTCAAATGAGTCAAGGCAATAATACTGAGCATCTCGATGGTGTTCATGTCCTCCAAGGGATGGTCCAAAATACCAGGGGTATCAATAAACTGATACCTCAAGTACTTATAATTAGTATGCCCTACAAACAGAGACTTACTAGTAAAAGCATAATGTTGCACATCCACATCCGCCCTAGTAATCTTATTAATAAAAGAACTGTTACCAACATTAGGGTACCCACAAATCAAAATAGTCCTAGTATTTGGGTCAATAGACAACAATCTTTCCATATGCTACCTCACCTATTCAAGGGAAGCCAAACTCAGTCCAATTCACTTAACAATGGTACACATCCGTCCAAGTGCAGCAACCTTCAAAGATTTGTAGTGGTAAAGAGAATCCCCATATTTTATTAGCCTAACATAGTCTTTGGCCACTTTGGCAACGAGATTGCGAGCAGTATTGATCTGGCCCTTGGCTAGATTGTTCCTGATACAAAACTGAACCAATGGCATGTTTACAACAAAAAACAAATTACAAAATTGAACCAATGGCATGTTAACACAATTTTTTTTTACAAAACTGAACCAATGGCATGTTTACAACAAAGAAATAGAATGATAATAATATGCTGAAAATTCTATTCTGTTTAATACACGCTAAAGGACCAATCCCAACAATTCTTAAACATACTTTATCTAATATGATGAATTCTTAATAAAGGTCTAATTTTGTAGACTGCTAGCACAAAGGAAGATTTGACCTAGCAAAATCTTCCTTGTACCACACAAAAAACTATGTGATAACTATGTCTGCTCCAACCTTAATTGTTTAAGAATTCATCATATCAGATAAAGTATGTTTAAGAATTGTTGGGAGTTCTATTAGACCTTTGTTGTAAACATGTCATTGGTTCAGTTTTGTAAATTTGTTTTTTGTGTTAAATGCAATTAAATGGAACCTTACTTTGTTCAGTTTTCTTTCATTGTTAATTCATGGGATTATAAGCAACAACTTGTCAGAAATGGCAATTAAAATTTATGTTTGTCTCCCCGTTCATGCCTTGTTTGCTTCAGTCCTACACTTGGGTGGAAATGAATGGGTGGTTGGGATAAAAATCCCAAGAAGAGGGCAGATTCTGCCCCTTCAGAATTTACCTTTACTTCATCATCCCAAACTTAGTCATTTTCACGCCTTTAGAAGCCCTCCCTTTTAAACTTGGACTTAGATTTAGGGACTTGACTAATTTTGATCTCACACCTACTTCCTTGACTTCACCAAAATTCTTAATTTTAATTTTGGTTGTGTTAAAGGAACTATGTTGACTTTATTTTGTAGTTTTTTAACATGAGAGTTTATAACTCATGTACCGCATGCTAGTGTGCTTGGATTAGACTAGACATTATCCAACCGCCTGTGAGGGTTGTCACTGTTATTAATTGGTGTAAAAGGAGGACTGCCTGTGTGTTATAACACTTTATATAAATACTCACTATTTGGATAATGTCTAGTCTAATGCAAAATAGTGTATACAAGGTATCCAAGCACACTAGCATGAGGTACATGAGTTATGTTCATCTCACTAGTTATATATGAGCATTAATGCTCAATTGAATGATACGTTCCCATAAAAATGTGAACTCCTATTAATCTACAAACTCTCATGTTAAACAACTACAAAATAAAGTCAACATAGTTCCTTTAACACAACCAAAGTTAAAATTAAATTATCTCTATCCATAAGATAAACTAAGTAGCCTTCATATATTTTATGTCAAATCTTCCTTTGTGCTAGCAATTGGTGCATGAGCACCAAGGTCAAAGGAAGGAGTCACGAAGAGCACCAGGGTCACTGATGGATCCTTAGGTGTAGTTGAAACCAAATGGCCTTCAAAGGTCATGGAATCATGTAAGAAGAATATTCATGGTCATATGATATTATTTTGATCATATATTGATCTTATTGTAATCAAATTTTGAATGTAAACCTTAATGGCAATGATAAGCCTAAAAGGTACCTAGGTGTCACTAGGAATAGATTGTGGATTGATCCTAGAAAATGACCAATAATGGTTTTAAAAGATGTAATAAGGCTATTAAAGCCTCTAAATTTTGTCAAGAGCACTTGAAGTGCAAAACATTGTAATGTGCCTATATTGGCAATATGAGCCTAAAAAGGCTTAGTTGGGGGTTAGTAGTAAGGGTTATAGGATTAGTTGGTTTTAAAGGTTGTCATTAAACCTTTTAGAAGTCTTTAGATGGGCTTTGGATGATGTGTTTTTGAGTTGACAACTTTCGTTGTCAACTTGACAACAAATTTCTTGTTTAGATTGTTAATATAGTCAGTTTGGTGACTGGTATCAGACAGTTAGAAGTTAGTTAGTAGTTACAATAGGTTTATTAGAGTTAGGAGTCTATTTCAAAGACATCCATGTGAAGTGGAGTGGGTGTGGTTGAATTGATGTATCAAGGAACAAATGGAAAAGGTCTTTTAATCAATAAAGACAATACCATTCTCAAAAACCTATACACTGTCGTGGAACAGTCAACACAACAGTGAAACTATATGATTTATTGAACATGGTTTTTGTTGGATTATGTCCTAGGAACATTTCCTTAAATTATATTTACATGGTTCTGCATTCATTATATTATTTTTGTTGTTATTAAAGTCAAGAACTTGACTGGTGTCCAGGAACAGGACTAACATTGTAGGCACAGTCAACGTTGGGTTTGTAACCAACATAATGTAGTGACTCTCCCACCTCTATGACGACTTTAATTTGGTGGGAGAGGTTTAATAATGTAATATATTATTGTAATGAAGAGTTCTTATGTAGGGAAATGGAGTGGTGGCATTGAAAAGTCACTGATTATTGAACTTTGTTGTATGAACTAGTGCACTGATTCAACACTAGTCATGGTTGGGAGATACCCGATGAATGGAGAGGGTAGATGATGGTTGAAATGGTCCTTGGGGATGTATTAGAAGGTGTTAGAACCAATTTTGAGATTGTGTGTTGTAGGGAAGAATGATTTCTCTAAAACCCTTGGTTTCTAGCCCAAAAAGTGAGGGTTTGGTGAATGGGCAAGTAGATGAGTAGGTGGAATCATACTAAGTTGAAAATTAGTGATTTTGAATCATATTATAAGACTTTGTTGAGGGAGGGCTAATTAGGCCTAGTTGGAGAGTTAGAGGGTTAAGTAAATCTTCACCAGTCAAATGATGGACTAAGACTGAGATGAATTTAGTAACTCCGAAAAGGGTACTAGAAAATGTAAGAACATTGTTGGGTTATTTGGGAAGTTGTGAATGATTTTTTGATTTTAGGGTGTGAAGGGCTACTAGGCAGGCCTAGAAAGGCTATATAAGAGGAATGGTAGAAGCTGAGTTGATTGGAGTGAATGGGAAGATGGAACATGGTAGATATACCATAATAACATGACCTATGGTGTTGGGATCAAGATGAGAGGTATAGTTGGAGTTTTGGTATGGTGGAGGCACTAGGTGGCCTAGAATGAAGTTGGTGCAATGAGAGATTGGAAAAAGGAAGTGGGAAGGTGAACTTGTGTGAAATGGTTGTGGGAGTGACTTACAAAGTCAGAGAACTCTATTTGATCTTTGAGTAGGACTAATTCCTTGAGTTGATTCCAAGTTTCTTGTTGAATCCTCAAGTTGAGTTGGCCTATTTAAGGTGATAGTAGAGGACTCTGCATCAACAGTCTATAGAATTAGACCTTTATTTTAAATGCATTAAACACACAAAAAAATTACAAAACTGAACCAATGGCACATTTACAACAAAGAAATAGAATGATAATAATATGTTGAAAATTCTATTATGTTAAATACACTCCAAAGGACTAGTCCCAACAATTCTTAATAAAGGTCTAATTCTGTAGACTGCTAGCACGAAGGAAGATTTGACTAAGATTAGCCATAAAAGTTGCTCAATAAATACTCACTATTTGGATAATGTCTAATCTAATGCAAAATAGTGTATACAAGGTATCCAAGCACACTAGCATGAGGTACATGAGTTATGTCCATCTCACTAGATATAGATGGGCATTAATGCTCAATTGAATGATACGTTCCCATAAAAATGTGAACTCCTATTAATCTACAAACTCTCATGTTAAACAACTACAAAATAAAGTCAACATAGTTCCTTTAACATGTTATACACATAGGATATAAATTCATTTCCAAAGTGTAAGGTGCAGATTTATCTCAGAGCTTGGGATACTTTTTCTTCATAGAGCTTAGTACATTACAATGTTTTGTACAATATGTTTGATAGAGAATTTGAGCCAATTCCCATTTAGTTTAGACTTATTTTGATTTGAATGTGTTTTCTTAACAACGAGTAGCACACTCTTGTGCCAGGTCCTCGTTCATGCCTTGTTTGCTACAATCCTACACCTGGGTGGAAATGAATGGGTGGTTGGGATAAAAATCCCAAGAAGAGCGCAGATTCTTCCCCTTTGGAATTTACCTTTACTTCATCATCCTAGACTTAGTCATTTTCATGCCTTTAGAAGCCCCGCCTTTTAAACTTGGACTTAGATTCAGGGACTTGACTGATTTTGATCTCACACTTACTTCCTTGACTTCACCAAAATTCTTAATTTTAACTTTGGTTGTGTTAAAGGAACTATGTTGACTTTATTTTGTAGTTGTTTAACATGAGAGTTTATAACTCATGTACCTTATGCAAGTGTGCTTGGATTAGACTAGACATTATCCAACCGCCTGTGAGGGTTGTCACTGTTATTAATTGGTGTAAAAGGAGGACCATTTGTGTGTTATAGCACTTTATATAAATACTCACTATTTGGATAATGTCTAGTCTAATGCAAAATAGTGTATACAAGGTATCCAAGCACACTAGCATGAGGTACATGAGTTATGTTCATCTCACTAGATATAGATGGGCATTAATGCTCAATTGAATGATACGTTCCCATAAAAATGTGGACTCTTATTAATCTATAAACTCTCATGTTAAACAACTACAAAATAAAGTCAACATAGTTCCTTTAACACAACCAAAGTTAAAATTAAATTATCTCTATCCCTAAGATAAACTAAGTAGCCTTCATATATTTTATGTCAAACTACTATTAAACTAATTGTACCCTGCCAGTACGACAGAGAATCCTGGTGTACAGATGAAACAAGAAATCAAATAAAAGACAAGTTTTTCTAATTGAAATCAGTGATCTTAAAGGTGTCAAAGTCTTGTTTTGGTTTTTCCTTTTCATTATGCAATAATGAATGGTTTTCAAATATTCATATTCACTCATTGAACGCTTTGGAGGCTTTTATCTTGACTGTCCCATGCGTTAACCAGTCACTGTGATTCCTTGAAGTATTTAAACCTTTTCATTTTGGGCACTTAGGGTGTGGATTCAAATGTAAATCTTATTTGGTTCATGTTTAGTAGGAACCAACAAAGTATTTGGAAACAATATTGTTTGTTTAGATCAGTTTGAGAGTCACATAGCATGACTGTACCCTCACTTACAATGACATAGACTAGTTTATTCAGATTTCTTTCTTTATTTTGAAGTTTACTTGTAAATAATACACTGATTCTCTTTTTTAATGTGTTTTTGAAAGAATTTTTATATAATAAATATTACTTTTATAAAATAAAATGAATGATAAATACTACACATTCTTAGATAAAATATCTATAGCCTAGGGCTTTGTAGAAATCACCTTCTTCTGCAACTCACAACCATAATATCGGTTCTAACCTAGCCAAGATCACATTCAATCAAACATATATGTTTAAAAAAAAATTGATCATACCGTAGGTTAAGGTAAGGAAATCCTTACAGACAGTCCTCCTTTTACACAAAATAACAGTGGCAACCCTCACAGGTGGTCCTCCTTTTACACCAAAATAACAGTGGCATTAACCCTCGCAGGCGGTCCTCCTTTTACACCAAATAACAATGGCAACCCTCGTAGGCGGTCCTCCTTTTACACCAAATAACACTGGCTTTAACCCTCATAGGTAGTCCTCCTTTTACACCAAATAATAGTGGCAACCCTCGTAGCCAGTCCTCCTTTTACACCAAATAATAGTGGTAACCCTCACAGGTGGTCCTCCTTTTACACCAAATAACAGTGGCAACCCTCATAGGCGGTCCTCCTTTTACACCAAATAACAGGGGCAACCCTCACAGGCGGTCCTCCTTTTACACCAAATAACAGTGGCACAACCCTCGCAGATGGTCCTCCTTCGTGCACTCCAAGCTTGGTCCAATAATGAAATGAGATATGAAATCCTTTTTTTAAAAAAGTTATGCTCGTGTTGGTCAAAATTTTGACAAACACGGGCATGGATTAAAAAAAATGAAATTTATCCTTCTATAATCCGACCAACCTAAACCTTTTTATTTGAAGGTCAAAAATTTTGGTAGAAAAATAAGGTCAAATGTACTAGTGGACAAAGGGTGTGAATTCCTCATAATTGGAGCTTGTTGAAGATGTCCTTGTAGATCTTCTTGGTAGAAACTAGGAAAGGTTTCCATGCAACTATGACTTGATCTAAGGTATACTTCATAGCTTGTAGAGAGATAATTAGGTTCTCCATGTCCTCAATTGTCTTATAGTTAGGATCATTGAGAAGTATATCAACATCATTTTCTATTTTCTGCATCATATCAAAAGTAGGCGCTATGAATAGCTGAAATCCAATGAGATCTTGGATTATCTTTGTGTTTTCTTCTGATGCCTTTCTCAATGTGAGAGTTAAACTGGTTAGCTCATGACTATACTCTATTGTAGAAGAGGTCTTAGCATCGAACTTTGATGTAGTCTCCTTTAGATCTTCTATAGTCCTTTTAGTTCTTTCTGTTACATCTTTTACAAAATCTTCAAAGTTTGAAGTTTTTGTAATTATCCTCCCAACATATTGTACCGATTGCTTCAGTTCTCTTGTGTTGGTAGCCACCACAACTTTGAGGTCTTCAATCTTGTCATGAAGAGTAGTTATTCTCTTATGTTCATAATGATCAATGGCTACGGTTTCTGCATCTACTATGTCTTCACCAATCGCTTGTGCTAGAATTTCCAATTGATCGATTATGGGTTCTTCTTCATCAATGTTTGCATCAGGTGCAAAATTGTACAAAATATTTTTAACACTTGTTAGAACCATGTCCTATTTTCTCTTGGTGAGATGCTTTAGCTGTCTTGTTGACATTTTTATTATGTCAATCACAGTGTCACCTTTTGGAGAAGTGCTAACTTTCCCTTTCTTGGATTCAGGGTCTGCTGCAAAAGATAGCTTTCTCTTTGACGAAGAAGCGCTTGGTACGTCTACCGGTTGCTTTTGTTTGATGTCTTGTTCAAGCTCTTCTTTAGCTAGCTTCTCCACTTCCTCCATTTCTACTTGTTGAGGCTCTTCTTGTTGTTGTTCCTCTTCTGGTTGTTCTTCTTCTTCTGGTTGATGCTCTTCTTCTCGTTGTTCCTCTACAACCTATTGATCACTCTTGAGCATCTCAAATTTCTCAGTTTCCTTTTCTTCAATCATCTTAGCTGATGACTCCCCTATCTCTTGTTCCACTGGTCTGACTGGTGTATCTCGTACACTTGTTGGAGTCTTTTTACCGATGTTGACTTGTTCACTGGTTGTGAACTGTTCACTAGTGTTATCTCGATCACCAGTATTGTCCTTCTCACCGTTTGTTTCTTGATCACCAGTTGTCACTTGTTCACCAGTTGTGAACTGTTCAGGTGGAACTGTTTCCTTTGCCTATTCACTTTGAGAACTATCCTGAGGACCTGTTGACTTAGGTGTTTCAATAGACACCTTTTCTAATGCTATTTTCTCTTGCCCCTTCTATAGAGTGTTGAAGTCATAATTCTCCCATAGTTGGACAATTTATTCATACACTTCCTTCTCTTGACCATTTATTATTTTGGCCACTTTGTCTCTTATATTCAAATTGAGTGCTTCAGCTTCCAACATAATCTTGATTACATCTTCATCAAGACCTGGATCAACCTTTTCTAGAACTTCCCTTAAGATTTTATTGTTCTTTGCTGAACTGGTTCTCCATTTTGTCATTAGCCTTTACTTTAGTTCAACTGGGAAGATGGGCCTGTAGTCCTTTGGTCCCCGATTGAAATCAAGAAAGCTCTCTAATAGAAAAATTTCAATTTTATCTTTATCATCATCAGTGCCTAAGGCATTGAACCATTTAGTAGCATTGCTAACTTTTCCAAAATCCAATATCTCATCAACTATGTCATCAATAGTAAGGGTTTTAGCTTTACCTTTTTTTGGAGATGCAAGGATAGTTGGTGGAGTAAGATCACCACCTGTGTCTTCAATGATGTCTACGATGACCGGTTCAGTTGCAAGCTTGGATTCGACCGGTGCCTCAACTCACAAAATGCCTTTCCCTCTACCGGTGTCATTTTCAGGTTGCACCGAGGTCTTCTGACATTTGGCTTCAACTTGATGTTGCTACTTCAAAATGGTTGTCTAGATTGCAACCCCTTCATCATGAACCACATCAACTTCTCCTATCAGTACTTGACCAATCCTCTTCCTGATGTTAAAGCTTTGTTTGTACAGATCTACTTGATTGGTTTCCTCAGGCAGGCTCAAGTGGCTTTTCACTTCCAGCAGTGCCCTTATCCTTAGCTCTTTCTCCTTTTCTATAGAAGATTTACATCTTCCTTCAATGATCTCATGTAGCTATGCAGGTACTGAGCCATGAATCTCAGTAGGAGTTAACTTAAACTTGTGAAGACTATATACTACAACCTCTTCTAATTTTCTCCTATCATCATCATTTGACAACTCATATCTTCTTCCAACTGCACCTAATCTACCTATTTGCTTTATTCCTTCAACCATCTCATCTATGGTTGGTTTTCTTACTTTCGGTACATCCTTCTTCACTGCTTTCCCGGTCTTCCTCTTTCTGAGATAGGTGGTGGTTTTTTATGTCTCAGTTTCCTCTAAGTCTTCACCTTGTGACTGTTTGGTTGTGACTGACAGTGCCTTCTTCTTTTGAACCTTTGGTTCTTGCACAATTGGATTCATTTTCCTTGTAGTAGGAGACCTTTTGACATAAACCTTCTTTGGTGCCTCTGAAGGTGCATTTTTCTTTAGACTTGCACTTATATCCTCATAAGTGCCAAATCGGTTGGTAGAGAGATCTAGGTTACTCTCTTGAAGTGCCTCAATGTAAGATTTGGCAGTCTTGGTTGATATATCATAACCAAGTTCCAATGCAAACTCGGTTCTTGGCTCAACAACCTGGATGATACAGTGATCAGTGCTCACCAGGAAGCATTCTTCATCCTTGCACTCCTATACAATAGCTGAAGGAATTCTCCCCCTCTGATGCATTTTGAGTTGATAAGCTTCAAAGTAATCAGTCATTACTTTTTTAAATTGATTCCCCAAACTGTTAATCATTTCACCTATTTGGACCATTACTGGTTTGTCTGTTAACTAGATAACCTTATCTACTCCTGGAAAGAAATTTTGGTAGTAGAAAAAGAGACATACCAATAGTATCCCATACTTCATAAATTTCTTCTTTACCATATCGAGCTTCTTCAGGTTCTCAGAAATATGGCTCCTAAGCATAGCACAAATGTCATACTAAAAATTATCGTGCAAAATCTTGTGCGCTGCATGAATTGCACCACATGACATGATGTTGAGATTGCTTGACTGGTAAACCTTGTAACCAATGACAACAACAACAAATTGGACACTATCGTCTTCATTGTCGGTTACAGTCATCATATGATTGTCGCATTTTGACTTGGTGAGTCGAGTGACTTCGATGTTAGCAATTGTTCTCAAGATAAGAGCCTCCCCTATGGCATTGAACCTAGTTACTCTATGTAGATCTTCCTTGGTTATAGGAGTAACGATGCCTATCGCTAACCACATTCCTAGGTCATGTATTCTTCTGAGTACAAACCGAATCTAGTCGGGTCAAAACACAATTGGGTATTTGACCCCATTTATCAATCCAACTACCTCCAATCTCACGTACTTCACTTGCAGCTTTCCATCTTCATAGAGCCCTAGGTATTTGCTCTAGATGAATGTTTCACCCAATTCCTCCTATTTGTTGTGGATGAATGCGGTTACATCTTCAGTCAACAACACCCCATCGAGAATCGAAGATAGGACACCAACCATATCATTCTCTCTATTTTGCACTACCATGATATCATACACAGGTTGGTCATGTTGATTGATGTAGATTAGGCTCACAACAAATGATGATGATGCTATTTCTCGAGAACCAAAAACACATAGAAAGCTCTTGACAAATTTACAGAGTACGTATTGCAAAGATCATGAATCACAACAAGAAAGATTACTCAAGCTAGTAAAACAATAATCACAAAATGCAATGTAAAGTGAAATGAGTAATTGATTTTCCCTTTTATACACTAAGGTTGTAACGGTAATTAGAAAATGGTAACATTTTTTAATAGTTACTATATTAATTACCCTTACCTAACCTTACCTTTATCAACAGGTTCACCGACCCTTTACTTGTTTACTACACCAACCTCAGTTGAAACATCAACTATGATACATCAGCTTCTTGACTTGACCGGTTTTGGTGTTAGACCAATGTATCCTTCCCGGTTTCAATCCTTGACCGAGTGAGAATTTATCTCACCAGTTACTCCAAGGATAGTAGTGTTGCTACCTGTTCCCCCTTAAGCCCTTTTGGCTTAATTTGCTGAAGAGATATCACCATCGGTGGATGATGACTTTGTCTTTGATTTCTTTCCTTCAGAGCTCTTTGTCCCCTTTTTGGACCAAGTCTTCTTTACTTCCGTGTTGTTCTCTTTAGTGGTGTTTCCCTTTTGATTGGGAGTCACATTCCTCTTGACCAGTTTAGCTGGGCCTTTTACTTTGTTCATTGGCCGGTTCCTCCAGTCTTTGGCCAAATGCCAATCTTTTTACAGTTGTAACAAGTCATACTGATTCCTCTCCATGGATTTACCCTTCTTTCTTTGTCCATGGGTGAGTGGCATTCAAAGTTCCTATGCCCTAATGGTCCACAGGTAGAACACATAGATGTTCCTTGGTTAGCATTCATGTTATGGAATACTGGTCTCAGTGGAGATTTGAATGCCATGGTTGTAGACCTGCATTCTTCAGTCTTGTGTATGAATTTATTGCATGCATAGCAATAACCTTTAAAGCCTCCCCTGCTTCCATTGGACACACTATTAGATCGTGACTTGCATTCAAAGGTCTTGTGACCATACTTATAACAGTTATTGCAATAATTGTTAGTGGTGAATGGTTTCACTGGTGCATTCCTATAGTCATTTGATTTATGACCCGATTCGCCACAATGTTTGCAAGAAGGTTTGAAGACTCTTTTACCTTTGTATCCGATTGGTTTCTTCTTGTCTTTCTTTCTTTCTTTGACTCCATAGGACTCATCGGTTTCCTTGTTGCTTTGACCGATGTACCCAATTCCTATGGGATCTTTGTGCTTTCTTTGAGCTTTTAGTTTCTCATCAAGCTTCTCAGAACTCTCATTGTACTTTATGAGTTTCTTATTCCTCTCCTTAAGAGTTTTCAATGGTTCTTTAAGTTTTTCAACTTCAGCAACCATTTCTTTGCATGCCTCATCTTTATCATGCAAGTGTCTATGCATGATTTCATTCTCTTGATTTATGCCCTATATGTCTGCATGCAGTTTCAATATGAGAGCATCACTCTCTCTTAATGCATCTTCAGCCAGGTTTCTTGTTCTCTCTACTGTCAGTTGTGCTTCTTTGGCACGGTTCTTCTCATCCTCAGCTTTTCTGCTTGCTTTAATGACTTCGATCATCCTCAGAGCATGACCTATCCGTTCTCTTTTCAAATTGGAGATTTGATCAGTCAGATTCAAATTTTTCTCCATGAGATCAGAGACCACTTCTTCTGCTTCATTAGAACCACTCTGTCCAGAGAGTTCTTCAATTGTTTCCTAACTTTCACTCAGTTGTAAAGCCAACTCTTTTCTCTTGGCAAGAGATCTTCTCAGTCTGTTTTCAAGAGAAGTAATCATTTCATTTTCTTCTTCTAGCTACTTCTAATACTTGTAACCCTCCGTGATCTTTTCTCAAAAAGTTAAGCTTTATTTTCCTGAGAACTAGGCTCTGATACCAATTGTTAATCCTTACCAATTATTAAGAGGGGGGCGAATCAATAAATTTAATTTTCTTGTATTCTTTTCTCTGTTTATTAATCCTGTTAATACTGAAAATAAAAAATGCTTGAACAATCATAAACAAAAATCACATGCATAGGTCAACGCAAGATTTATACATGGAAACCCTCAGTTAGAAGGAAAAAACCCACAGTGGGACATAACCCACAAAACTCCACTACTGAAGGAATAAAGAAGTACAATTAAAGGCTTACAAAGCACTGGTTAGAATGCTACCCGGTTAAGAGATTTAAAAGAGATCAGTTAAGATCTTGACCCTGTGAGGAGTCACCTTGTCAGAGGACTTAAAAACATCAACAAAGATGTCACCCAGTGAAGGGATTTATACAATAGAACCTATTAGGGTTCACCCTGATTAAGATATTTAAATGTGCTTAACACAAGAAAAACAATGATCTTCTTTTGACACTTTATCTTTCGATTCAGATCATACCAGTTCACTCCTTCCTCTGCTTGGATGTTGAATCTTTCTCTCTTTTTCACTCTTTGTGACTGTATCCCTTCTTAGAAGACTCTGCTCTTCTACTTTGCTCGCTCTGCGCTCTTGATTTTCAACAACACATCTTCTAATGCATGATGACATGTATTTATAAGAAATTATCTTACTATAATTACACCAAACGGTGCCACCAAGTTGTAACTCTTCCAAAAATCTCGCATGTAGATCTCTTGATCAAAAAGCTTGCAAACAGATATTTAGTTTATGTCAAAATGCTCATAGAAGATAAAGCTAACTTCAGTTCATCAAAAAAATCTAACTCTAGTTCATCTAAAAAATGCTCCGCAAAACCCAAATCAGATAATAAAGCATTGACCGGTAAATTTGCAATTGGAAATGCAAACTGGTGTGCAACCTGTTAAGTCATTTGCCTCTTGTGGTGTTTGGCTGGACTGGTTGGACAAGACCAGACAGGTATAGATGTGACCGGTTAAGGTACACTATTTATGTCATGCCCAAAAATTAGGGCAAAACACACAACAAATTTTTTTTAAAGCACAACAACAACTAGGTTACACACTAAGGAACACTCACAACTCAAAATAAAACACAACGACCATCACATTTCAACGCACAAGGGGAATCATGGCTTGCGTTGGCTTTCCAACATCCCTTGTTCATCAAACGCATTAGTTGGATGAAACCCTAACTAGGGATAAACATAAAAATATAAGGGGGAAATATTTGTAAGTCTTTAATACAAAATATGCAAATATAATAAAGGCAACCTTGAAGATGCATAGATCTACATAATCAATTCATAACCTTAGTGGCCCCTAACGAATACCAGGGAACCATTTAGGGTCAAGTGTAGAATTCGAATTAATGGTTAAAAGGGTTATAATGTGAACATAAGAATAACCATATCGCAGATCTAGGGTTAATAGTCTATAATAAATTAAATATATTAATGTTCAAATAAATGAGTTAAAATTATAATCCCCTTAGATTTAAATATAAATTAATTAATGTTCAAAATTCATAAATATTTTTCCAACCAGAGATTAAAAACATTTAAATAATGTTATAAATACTAATCAAAATAAAAATTATTAGGGAGTAATATCTTACATAGGTCCCACCTAGGGATTATAAGATTATTAATCCCCCTAATAATTTAATTTTGCAAGAGGATAGCAAATGGGCATTAAATAATAAAAACCAACTAATTCCTTAAATAAAAACAATAATAATTGTTCAAATAATATTAAAATACATTAATATAAAATCTGAGATCTTAAATCTCAATAAAAATAATAAAATAAAATAAAAGACCATAAATTAACCACCAGCATTTAAAATTTTGAAAATAAATCAAAATAGCATTAATGTCCAAATATATTTCAAAATTTCAATAAAAGGAATCTTGGGATCCAAAAAGGCCAAATTGAATAATAAATTTAAAAATCAATTTTCAAACAAGAGGGAAAGTCAATCATCATTAAAAGCTATTGCCAGCATTTAATGTTGACTTTTCACAATTTAATAATGATTTTCAAAAAAAATATTTAAAATGTTTTTAGCTTCATAGCCCAACCCTAACCCTAATTTGAAATTAGGGTTGGGCCCAAAAAAAAAACATTACCCAAAACCTTAATTTATTTGTTTTGGGTTTGCAGGTTGGGCCAAGGGCTAGGGAGATGGAAAACCCCAAGGAAGTATACTCACAAGTATGCAAGGGTATATATACACACTCAAGTGTGTATATATACTCTTATACACTTGTGTATATATGAAGACTACTCGATAATGGAGGAAGACCAGATTTCTCATGGCATCCTCAACATTACAGCAAGGTAAAATATAGTTTTATTTCATTGAAGCATCTTTGTTTTTTTACATTAGGGTTTGAGTATACTTTTGATTCAGATTTAACAATCTCAGCATTATTTATTTATCTTTGAATCTTCTCTGTTAATCCTCTCTGAATAGACACAGAGATAAATATGCAGTTCTTCCTTATATAGAAATCTTTGCTACAAATTTATATTTAATCTGTGTGAAAATTACTAATACCCTACACACTGGCATTTTATGTCAGTGATTAAATGAAGCTTTATTCTCAGTTTTGAATATATATGTATATTTTTTTAATTTCTAGTACATGTTATATTTATTTCCCTATGTATAGGCTTAACTTTATTTTATTATGGATACAGGCTGCAAAACCTTAATGGCTTTGAGTAATATTATGTATATTATTCAATTTTTTTGCAGAGTGTTAAATCTCTGTTTTTGCCCATACCCGAAAAATGCATATCTGAAAAAATGTTTTAAAAAGAGCATTAGTTATAGCTTAGTTTAAAAAAAAATTAATTAATTTTTTTTTAATAAATTCTTAGGGTCGTTGGCTACTACCACAGTACGGTTCCCTAGCGTTGCTCACATAATGTTGGGAGGCACTGCCCTCCGCAACCCACTATGGGGGATTGCGGTGGCAGCACCGCCAACCACAGCCCCCCGTAAGGGGACTAGGGTGGGGGCGCTTCCCACCACAATGGTACTGCAGTGGTGGATAGCCGCCACAACCCGAACACAAGGGCACGGGGGGTTGACTGTATCAACATCGCCCAACAAAAAATTAAAACCCCTCTTTTAATAACTTTCGTTATTGATAACATTGCATACATGTTTGGTTTATTTCATAAGTATGTTTTATATTTAATATATTATATATTTCACATTAATATATATATATATATATATATATATATATATATATATATATCAGATTTAATTATATAAGGATAAGATCAAATACATACATACATACATACATACATACATACATACATATATACATATATATATATACACACACACACACATATATATATATATATATATATATATATATATATATATATATATATATATATATATATATATATACACACACATATATATATATATATATACATATATATATATATACATATATATATACATATATATATATATATACATATATATATGCATATATATATATATATACATATATATATACATATATATATATATATAGATATACATATATATATATATCAGATTTAATTATATAAGGATAAGATCAAATACATACATACATACATACATAGATATATATACATATATATATATACATACATATATGTATATATATACATACATATATGTATCTAGATACATACATATATGTATATACATACATACATACATACATATATATATATATATATATATATATATATATATATGAGGAAAATACATAGCTAACATTGCAATATATATATTTTGAATATACACGTATATATGTTTATTATTTGTATGTATATGCATTTATATCATAAGATATAAATGAATATATACATATTTCTATTTATATATACATATGTGTATACAATCTAGGATGCATATACACTAGAGGAAAATTTGCTTAAACTCATTGGAAATATAAATTTTCAATTCCATCCTAAGTAGCATAATAAATATATTGCTCTAAAATTT